>CAHIKZ030000125.1:985000-1045000 GCA_903632075.3 Acanthosepion pharaonis | reverse complement strand
CTTAGCATCCTGTTGTAGAACCACATCTTTGTCTTCTCGATTCTCTTCTTCATCTTTGAAGAAATCTTTCAATAGATGCGAAAATAAATCGAGGCAGCAGGAAGCAATTAGCAATGTAGAAATTCACAGAATTTAGAATTCCTAATGACTGGTTATATTTAAAAAGAGATCTAAATGAATAAAAGACTATCTGTAAAATTATGAAAGAAATAATAGACTATTTTTAAATCGAAGAATTTTAATAAAAGACGTTATATAAATTAAATAAAGGAATCAGAGACAATGTGCAAGAACAGAGAATGTTATCAGGTTTGTTCGAATGTCTTAGGCAGGATTTGAAGCATAAAGTTAGTGAGGACAAGCTGTTAAAAAGCCTCATCGGAATTACACCCTCAGAGGGATGTTATGCATGGAGACCACCTCATTTAGAAATGTCTAAATTCCAGCTATATACAACGCTTTTTACAGATCAATAAGTAAAAGTGACTTCATCCGAATGCACCTTGGGGTTTGGATAGGAAGGTTTTTCGTCGGATCACGTAGACTGTGTGACAGAATCAAAATCAGAGAAGTTTACAAGCTAGCAGGAAACATATCTCTAGAATTGTCTCCGCAGGAGCAAGTAAAATAGATAGCAATATTCCTCAAACAAATCCTAAGATATTGATATAAACCATATCTGAAAATAAATGCTAGAAAATAAATCCCATCAATACTAAAACGAGCGAGAGAAACTTATTTCCCTAAAAGCTGCTTGAAGAGAAAGATTTTTATAAGCTGGGAATGCTAATTTCCGTATGACTATTAAAATTACCCATAATTGTGACTAAGATGCAAAACGAACATTTTTGAAAGACAATATTTATTAATATGCGAAAGAAATAAAATCAGTGGGAAGCTATAAACTACCCAAAATAATGTCATTGAATAACTTCGATCGAAAAATGTAAAACATATGATCCAAAAAGTATAGGCCAATAACTTGTCTCCAAAAATTATGAATTTAACCATGTGTGAATTGAAAGACTGTACTTATTCTTTTATCAATGGAAACTACATTCTAACCTGTGAACAGAAAGGATAACGAAGATGTTTTTATGGTTGAAAAGATCAACTATTGGTAAAAAGTATCTAACCTGTGAAATTTTTAAGAAAAATGTAGAAATAGCGGGCCAAACAATTAGATCCTTAAGCTGGACTACATTGCCGCGGTGATAAATCTTCCCTGTCAGCAATACTCCTCTTGCATAACCTAAAATAATAAATAGAGGAATACTGTTTCTCTTCTTATGTCTATCTCTTTTAGGAAGGATCACGTGTTTCCTTTTGGGTTAATATGCGGAGAATTATGTATGATTCCAGTAGTTTACCACATTGACAAAAATGCTTTTCCAAAGAAGCCGATAGTATTTTTCTAGAATATAAAGGTTCATATCTTACATGAAAATAGTATTTACTTTACTACTTCTTAGTTTAGAATAGTATCATTAATAAACGCACACTTTGTCCAAGAATTGAATTTATCTTTATACAGTCATTTACTTGAATGGATCTATAATTTTACTGTCGACATCACGAGACAAAACATTAATTTATTTCTTCTCTGTAATATCTTTTTTTCCGGGTGAGCTGATATTTCGCAGCTTCCAACACAAGAATCGGGCACATCAAATGTAGGTCTCGACCATTCGTTAAAAATACCATAGAGAAATCAGTTTTCCTGTATTGTATAAGGCAATTTGAAAGATTTATTGTCTGTGGCTTAGTTAAAATCGACACTTTGAATACATGCATTTAGCCAAAGTTCTTAATTAATCAATGATCGTCGTTGTATTGTTGTTCAGGGCCTGGGGCGTCAGTAAACTGTCGCTAGAAACGTATAATTATCACCCTGTGTTTTATATATCTATGATTCATACTGGGTGTTTAAGAATATATAATTAGAATCATATTCTGCTTATTTAAAAATGAATCCATATCAATTTTTTCGGTAGTCCCTAACGGGTTAACATTGTGCCCATTGCTTTATTGTTTACATTCGGAAGACAAGCCTCTTCGAATATTTCCTGTCTAGTTTATCAACGTCCGTATTATTTTTTGTTTTCACTTTAACATCATTTTGCATCTTTTTTAAGCCATTATTTTTCTTGTTTTATCTAGACAATGTTTTCAAACATTTTACTTTCTGTACTTTCTCTTCAACTGTTTCGCAATTTCCAACATCGTGTTCGCATCTTTCAGATACATTTTGAAC
Source organism: Acanthosepion pharaonis (assembly GCA_903632075.3). Lineage (NCBI taxonomy): Eukaryota > Metazoa > Mollusca > Cephalopoda > Sepiida > Sepiidae > Acanthosepion > Acanthosepion pharaonis. The sequence goes on along the minus strand of CAHIKZ030000125.1, from coordinate 1,042,746 downwards.
TTTTTTGTTTATATCGTAGGTAGTATTTGTACATAGGAAATTAAATAAAAGTAAATGACATTAACAATTCTGTTATAGATATTTCTTTACAATATTCTGAATTCAAAAGGGGCTGAAATGTCATAACACTAGGCAAGCAAATGTAAATATTAAAAAAAAAAAAAACTCTTAAGATTAGACTAAATTTACGTGTAGCTTTTGTGTATCTTTTGGATATGATTCTAAAGAAATTTTTACAAACAACGCCTGGTTAATAGCAATTGTATTAAACGAAAATTTATTTTTATGTCAAAACTTACATAATGGTAGTATATATATATATATATATATATATATATATATATATATATATATATATATATATATATATATATATATATATATATAAGTGTGTGTGTGTACAGGGATCATAAACATAATTAAAATTTTTATCTCGGGACTCAGTGTTTCACAAAAGTAAATCTGAACATTAGCGTCAAGATAAATCTACAGTAACCAATAATAATAGTAATATTGCAGGAGACGATGTAGAAATCTTAGCGCAGCGTGGAATGATTATCGTAAAGCCTTTGATAGTGTGCCACACTCTTGCAAATGTCCGACGCAAAATCTTTCAAGGAGACTCCCTCTTGCCCCTTCTGTTTTGTTTGTCCTTAATCCCCCTTACGCATGAACTAAACAACAGTAGCTATGTTTAATAACCAGACAGAAAATATTCATTCACCTACTCTACACGGATGATTTCAAAATCTTTGACGAAAACGACAATGAGTTGAAGGCACTCCCTTCAATATTGTAAAATGTTTAAGTGACGTTATAGATAAGTATTCAAAAGTAACATTCAAGAAAGAGAGAATTATAGAAACGCCCTTAATAGATTTAGACTTTGTCACAAAGATTAGAGAACTGAAACATGAAGAGGCCTATAAGTACCTAGGAATGAGCGAAGGAGATGGTATACAACATACCAATTGAAGGAGAAGTTTAGAAAGATGTACTAAAGGCGTGTGCGTTTGTTATTAATAACGAGCTGAAACCAATAAAAATCTTGTCAGCCATAAACTCATTGGCTGCCCCTGTGGTGCAATACAGTTTTAACATCCTTCATTGGACCATAGCTGGCATGAAGCGAATGGACGCCAAAAACGAGAAAGCTTCTCCCTTGCTACCACATGCATCGTCCCAAAGTTGATATCCTTGTGCCCAGATCCGAAGGATGTAGAGGATTTTTTCAACTAGAAATGTCCTACAAAACTACAACAATTGGCTTTCAAAGATAACTGGAAACTACAGAAGACCGGGATATGTGTCAAAGAACATGAAAGTAGTAAGCGTCTTTATTCCGTAATAAAGGTAGCCAACAAGTTCAGAATGGAGTTTCATATGCATGCAAAAATACAAGTAAAGCACAATACCCCGACTGAAGATGAAAAATATATAAATAGAAAGCAAAAACAAATGCAACCGGCCAGATACAGAAATAATGGCAAGATAAAACTCTTCATGTCCAATATTTCGCCCGAACCAAACAAACTGGTGTAGACATCAGTGCCTACCTGGTGCAGGGTTAAATCTGAAACGGAAGGTTTTATCCTTGCTACACAGGATCAGTGCTTGTTAACTAGAAATTATCAAGCACACATACTAAAATATAGTGTTAGCCCAAAATGCAGGTTCCGTGATAATTACCCAGAAACAATAGATTATTTTACATCAGGTTGCACGATATTGGCACCCACTTAATATAAAACCCGGAATGATAGAGTGGGCCAATATCAACACTGGAAAATCTGCAAAGAAACTGAAAGAAATTGGTATGAACAACACCCAGGCCCGGTTACGGAGATAAAACCTGTTACACTTTTATGGAACTACACAATGCACACAGACGAAAGAATCAAAGCTAACCGCCCAGACATTGTTATTAGAGACTGCAAACAAAAAAGTGCCTCTTTATTGATAGGGCAGTCCCTGCGGACTGCAATGTATCTTTGAAGTTCTCTAAAAAGCTATCAAAATACAAGGACCTTGAAATCAAAATCTTAAAAATATGGCACATGGGAACATCAACAATACCTATTGTAGTTGAAACCCTCGGATTGTTTGGAAAATATTCCAGTAGACCCATTGAAGCGATTCTTGGACGCCTATACGTTAAAGAAATACAAAAAAAAGAACTCTTCTCACGTGTATAGTCCGCACATTACGAAGGGCTTTATTTATGTAAAAATTATTATTATTTTTTAGTTGGTCAGTTTAATATCCATTTCTTAATTCAACCGCGTGATAAAACTTCTTAGTGTGCATTATCACGTAATATGGAGATTACATATTGAACATTGCAACTGGTGGAAATATTTCTTTAAAACCAATTGGTTTTGTTGGTATGAATTCTTCCATTGACAATTACATGTGAAATTTAATAATAAATAATTATATATGGTATGAACTATGGGACGAAGTAAGTGAAACTAGGACTGTCATAACCTACAGAATAATTCCATCTGGAATGAACAGATCCTACTACAGAAATACATCGGTTGAAATAGATGCTGCAGAAAAAGTATATCTGGACGAAACATTTCTTGCTTAAAAATCGAATAATGTGGAAGAGGTTGATTCTGAAAAATAACATCTGACCTGAAGAATACTTGTTGAATGTACGAATGAATGTTTTTGGAAGAAATAATCCTGAATATAATCCTGCTATAGACTATTATTTCTGCGTAACTAAATCTGGTGGCAACACTTCTAAGTGAAATGTTACAGCAGGTATGAAATCATCATCCCGAACAATTACATTAGGGATTGAATATTATTAATATTGTTGGAACAGATCTTATATGAGATTTGTATCTGATCGCAATATTTTAATACTAATATTCACCCAATACATGACTCAAAAGCACCACAGGATATAGGATTAATGTGTAGTATTCAATGCGATTATTTGTAAGCAAAGTTAATAGAGTTATGCAGGAAATATAGCAGATTAATCCTAGACTTGAAAAGGTGAACATTGTAAAGATTGAGGAAACATCCTACTCGGAGTATATCCCACTATACAGCTGCTACAAATGCATCTATCATGAAAAGATATTACGTAATATTTTATTTGTTTAGACAAATATAAAAGAGCAATGAAGGCTGGTATGAGGAGTTCGTACTGCACAATTGCATGTGTTTTTTTTTAATCACATCAAATATGAATAGTTATAATTGAGCTAGAGCAGAAATGAGTATATGTCGGAATGTTTGTTGGGTGAATCTGTTGAGAAGATTTCTTGGTTAAAGTGTTCGTACTTATATAATAATAATAATAATAATAATAATAATAATAATAACAAACACTTCAAAAATACATATTTTATGGAAGAAATAATCCTAAATATATATATTTATATTTACATGTATTTTTATATATATTTATATTTACATGAATTTTCTCTCTTTTTTCCTAGGCATCACATATCTCTGTTGCTGCGTGTATATCTGTACATGTCTACTAATATCTGTCTCTCTCTCCCTTGCGTGTATATATATATATATATATATATATATATATATATATATATATATATATATATATATACACATACACGCAAGGATAACCACAAGCTGAAATCACCGAAACGAAAAATGACGTCAACCAAGTACTCAGCAGAGTAACTTTCATACAATTGTCAGACAGAGACCAGCTCCCCAAAATCCATATGACGAATTCCAACAAGCACATCGTGAAAATATACAACGCTGCTATGGAAACAGTGTTAACAGAGAAACCTCCGGGAAACAGAAGTTAACAACGTTATATACGCAACAGCTTTAGCAGCAACTCGGAAGCTTGGAGTCAAGACAATAAATCAAATTAACAGACACAGAGAACCAGCTTGGAAAACAAAACTGATACGAGAAATAAAACAAATCATATATGAGCATTCTATATTAGATGAGTTCACCAGAAACCCTAATATTTCCACGCGAAAGTGCAAAAAGATCAAGCGGAAATATAACATTAAATCCCTAATTGGCATTCCATCAATCAAGGAAATGCTACAACAGAAACTTCAGCTAAAGGCACAGAGAACAAGACGATACGAAAAACGTTGTAGGTTCTATCGCCAAAATAAAATATTCCGAACAGATCTTAAGAAATTTTACAGGGAAATTGGAAAAACACCTATACATATCGAAAGGCAACCATCGATTGATAATGTACAGATATTTTGGGAAAATATCTGGAGCAGCCCAAAGGAATATAACCCAAATGCAGAATGGATACGGCGTGAAGAAGAACGCATGCTGGATACACCTCTGCAAGAATGGGAAAATATATCCACAGATGATGTTAGGGAAGCTATAACGAAATCCCAAAAATAGAAATCTCCAGGAAATGACAAGTTGCCCAATATCTGGCTGTATCATCTCACATCTACTCATGAAATTCTTGCAAAAACATTATCAACGCTTGTAAATAATCCCTATGACATCCCGGAATGGATTACTGAAGGTATGACATACCTCATACCAAAAACAACTGAAACAGACGACCCGAAAAATTATAGACCGATAACATGTCTCTCCACAACGTATAAGTTGATCACGTCTGTACTGACGAACCGTACTTATTCCTTTTTCGAAACAAACAGCATTCTTCCCCTGAAACAGAAGGGATGCAGAAGAGGTTCATATGGATGTAAAGATCAACTGCTGATAAATAAAAAGATGCTGGAAAATTGCAGGAGACGGTGCAGCGTGGATTGATTATCGTAAAGCTTTTGATAGTGTTCCACATTCTTGGATTCTTAAGTCTTTGGAAATGTACAAAGTCTCCCCTGAGGTATTAAATTTCCTTAGGCGCAGCATGGGAATGTGGAACACCAAACTATACCTTAGTGACACCGGGGGCACTGCCATATCCAACCGTCTGAATATCCGACGTGAAATCTTTCAAGGAGTCTCTCTGTCATCCCTTCTGTTTTGTTTATCCTTAATCCCTCTTACACACGAACTGAACAACAGTAGCTATGCTTACAAAATAAATAAGGAAATATTCAATCACCTACTCTACATGGATGATCTCAAACTCTTTGCCAAAGACGATAATGAGTTGAAAGGCCTCCTCAATATTGTACAATACTTCAGTGACGAAATAGGTAAGAAATTCGGATTAGATAAATGTGCAAAAGTAACATACAAGAAAGGTAGAATTACAGAAACACCCTTAATAGATTTAGATTTTGACACAAAGATTAGGGAACTGGGGCATAGTGAAGCTTATAAGTACCTAGGAATTAGCGAAGGAGATGGCATACAACACCCAAATGAAGGAAAAATAAGAAAAGAGTAATACAGGCGTTTACGTCTGGTACTAAATACTGAGCTAAACTCAAAAAACAGAATATCGGCCATAAACACATTGGCTGTCCCTGTGGTGCAATACAGCTTTTATATCCTTAACAGGGTCATAGCTGAAATTAAACGAATGGACGCCAAAACGAGAAAGCTTCTCACTTGCTATCGCATGCATCATTCCATAGCTGATGTTGATCGTCTGTATGTGCCCAGATCCGAAGGAGGCAGAGGATTAGTTCAACTAGAACTGTCCTCTACAAAACTACAACAATTGGCCTCCAAAGATACTTGGAAACTACAAAAGACTGGATGATGGTATGCGTCAAGGAACATGAAAGTAGTAAGCGTCTTTACTCCGTAATAAAAGAAGCCAAAAAACACAAAATGGAGCCTCAAATGGGCGTAGAGATGCAACTACAGCACAATACACCTGCTGAAACTGCAAAATACTTAAAAAAGACAGCAAAGACGAATGCCACCGACCAGATACAGAAGCGATGGCAAGATAAACCACTTCATGGCCAATACTCTGCCCGTACCAAACAAGCTGACGTAGACAAAATCCGTACCCATCTGTGGCTACGTAGTACAGGGTTGAAAGCGGAAACTGAAGGTTTATCCTCGCTGCACAGGACCAATGCTTGCTCACTAGGAATTATCAAGCACATATACTAAAATATTGTGTCAGCCCAAAATGCAGATTCTGTGATAAATATCCAGAAACGATTGATCATCTTGTATCAGGTTGCACGGTGTTGGCACCCACGGAATATAAAACCCGGCATGACAGAGTGGGCCAATATCTGCACTGGAAAATCTGCAACTTCTACGGGAAGGAAACTGAAAGAGACTGGTATGAACACCACCCAGACCCGGTTACGGAGATAGGACCTGTTACAGTTCTATGGGACTACACAATACACACTGACAGAACAATCAAAGTCAACCGTCCAGATATTGTTATTAAAGACCACAAACAAAAACGGTGCCTCCCTATTGATATGGCAGTCCCTGCTAACTGCAATGTATCTTTGAAGATATTCAAAAAGCTGTCAAAATACAAGCAACTTGAAATAGAAATATCCCTGTTGTAGTTGGAGCCCTAGGACTGGTAGGAAAAGATTGCAGTAGACTAATTGAAGGGGTTCCTGGAAGTCCATGCCTAAAAGAGATACAAAAAATGTACTGACATTTACAGCCACACTTTAAGAAGGGCTTTATCTATGTATTTTTTTTTTCTTTTTTTTTTTTTGTCAGTGCAAAAATGTCATGATGCCATTTCTAACTTTAAGTCTCTGGACGGCACCCAGGAAGAAATGTGTAAACGCCAGAAATCAAAGGAAGTAAAAATATAATAATAATAATAATAACTAGTGAGAACTATTTTATTGTCTAATTACATCTGGTGAGAGGAATTCAACATGACTTAGAGATACAATTAAATATATTAGGCATGATATATTGTACTGAGGTTTGCATCATACATGTTGACTCACAACATTACATATTTTAATGAAACCTGTCATTTTTCTTGAGATGAAAAATTTTCTTCTGATTACTTAATTATGATACAAAGATAATAGATTTATAAATCTCACGTCAAAAGTTAATTGGAAATTTTTGTTTGTCTCGTTGCAAATTTTAAATTTTAAATCTATCCTTGACATTGTGAATCCCATTTTGAAACATTTCAGATGTTCTTTCCTTTACGTCTGACTGAATGCTTTCTTTCAGTTCAGTGAAACTATTTCTAAATGTCTATCGCAGAATGATTTAGGAATTTGTTTTTATGAAACCCATGCAAAGAAATCCAAGGGAAACACTAAAGATGTGTTCTTGTTAAAAGGGTTCTGAAAATGAATAGAAATAAATTTATAAACAAAAAAAACGGAAAAATTATGACCGATGTGAAATGTCATTAACCACATCACAAGGGTGTAGTTGTTATTGAAAACTTGCGACTGGTGGAAACTTATGTTACGCGTTATTGCATCTGACGTGATAATTTTATAACAATGGAATTACGTATGAATAGATATTACTGAACAATACCATACTGAGATTAGTTTTGTTACTGAACAATTTTAGCTGATTGCAAGATTTGTTATAGAACAATCAAACAATTGAACTGGAAACATAACTTAATGAACACGATATCTGATTTGAACTATTGGTAAAGAACGAATTGCATTTTGTGGAACAGTTGTTAATGGACAACGTCATCTGGTAGGAAATTTCTGATTGAACATATGAATAAAGCGAGGAGTTTTCTTAGTGAATAATTTCATCCAAAGTTAAAAGTTTGTACTGAAGAATGTCGTCAGATATTATCATTAATTATAGAATATCTGTATCTGCTGTGAATAATTTATAGTGAACACTTGCCTCAATTGAGATCAGTTCTTACTGAAATCTTCAGTTGCTGCAAATATTTATTGCTGAGCAACTGCATCTGAATTTAACACTTCTTATTGGTTAGAACGGCTTTGATGAACTGTTGCATCTAATAATACATATTTCAGTTCGTTTCGCTTGATTAATAAATGTATATTGTTTTGACATGTTACAAATTTTAGCAAGGTTTTCAATATTCTATTTCCTATGTTCATCGTGATATAATTAACTTGGAAATAGCTTTTAGTCGCTGCTACTTGGAACTTATTGGAGCGTGTTCGACTACTTAGAATGTTCAGTTTCCGACCAAAATCTCGCCATGTTTGATTTGTCCTGAATTTGATTTGATTTCAATTCAGCGCATACAGAATTATGTCTTATTCCTTTTGGATGCTGCTTTGTTATTTATTAATTTCGTAGTTTCGTAAAACTTATCACAGAAAGGTGATCGATCCATCAATTTGCATTCGGTATATTTTCATATGTAGAACGGCATCCGTGAATCTGTTACTAATCCTTATGTAGGCGCTCTGGTTTTTCGTTTTTACTCGTAGGCTTCTCCAAGTGTATAACATTCTTTAATGTTTGTGAAACCAAGTAATGGCGACGACATGGTCGTTTTGCCGTTTACCAGTGTATTCAAAAGCCTTTCCAGTATTTTACATCCTGTATTGTGGTCTCGTTGAATATACAAATACAATAGATATGCTAAATGGATCCCTTTCATTTATGGTTTAGCTTTCAGAATATTTTAAAATAATGAACTAATTGTGACGTCGTCTCTCGGTCGCAGCGTCGACTGTGTCGTTCGATCCCGGTCGCGGCGTCAATTGTGACGTCACGTGCTCCCCAGGCTCTGATATCCTGGTCACGGACAGCACCAACTGTGACGTCTTCGCCGCGGCGTCATCTGTTCGCTCCTCGCTGCTCCAAACGTGACGTTCTAACCCTTTGGTTAGATTGATACCAGCCTCGCCGTTCCCAACCCGCTTCCAACGCCTGGTTACCAGGGTAACTCCACTGATCTCCAGTCTGCTTACCCACGTTGTGAATTGATCTTAGACAGACGAGATCAAACAGGGGTTGGGGCCGTAATGCAAGTTGAGTCCAACGGGGGTGATAACACACAATTATGTATAAAAGAAAAGAAAATAAAAACTCACAAGGTCCAACGTATCAAAGAAAAAGGTAACAAACTTTTTATGTCTATTTGCTCGGTACATAGGACTATGTCTACTTGCCGACCCGTTCTGTGGATTGTGGCACGACGCTTTTACTAGGCAACTTTAAGGCTTCCAGTTGTCTGCTCTCTAAGAAATTTGTGTTTCGGTGTGTCTTTGGACGAAAGTCGAAAAAAACTTATTTCTGTGGTCTTGATTCTAAGTCGCTCTTCAAACTACTTGTTCTTGGTTGAAGAAGAGTCCAGAAGTGTGCGTGAATCTGACGTGGTTTGAACACTGGGCGCTCATCTCTGCTTGTCGTCCAAGGTTCAAAACTTCTCGCCAGGGTCCGCGGCTCAATCTGACTTTTTCTCTCCGGCTTGGGTCGAACAAACGGAACTGATTTCTGTCGGTTGGGGTCTCGTTTTTATTAACGCCGTCAAAACTGGGGTGGGTCTGTTGGCGCCAGGGGTTCTTCGATAATTCTTAATACGTATCCACCCTTCTTATTTCTGGTTAGGGATTTTTCATTCTTTTCCATTTTCGGTAACTCACTCTCACACCCACTCCCTTACTGTGCCTCTGAGGGGCGTGTACCCGCTTCCCCGCTTCTTCGTATCGGCTCCTTACACTTACACTCCTGACAGGGGCGTCGATCGATTCTCCTCGTGCGTCACGTGACCGCTCTCGGCCAATGAGGTCCTGGTCGGGTATCTTTCCTCCTCCTTCGTGTGTCATGTGATCTTATTTAGCCAATGACGTCTTTAGACGGGCGTGGACAATCCGTGGCTTTGTTTTGGGAAAGAAATACCTTGCTTAAAAAAACAAAAATATTAATTTAAATCGCCCTTATTATGAGCGACTGAGATGACACCTTCGGCTTTTTAACACGTGGTATTTGTCAAGCAGTTTATCGCTAATTGGATATGATCTAAGAAAGGAATTTCTCAGACTCGTTGGCGTTTCTGAAACGGAATAAAAATATTTCATTTTCCCTCCGCTCGAAGGTCTGATAATAAAAATCTTTATTATCTCAAAAAAATTTTGCCAGTGACAACCTTGTGTGGGCTTTTTCTAATTCTGAAGACTGTCTATGTTTTCGTATTAATGGTTTGTCTTCATATCCTTAGATACACTTCCCCACCCACTTAGACCTTTACTATCATTCCAATGACACACTTTCCCACTTGTTACTTATCAATATTTTCATTGTCCCTAAACTTCGTTTCTTCTTTTCCTCCTTTCTTTCTTTTCCCTTGGGTGACAACCAATTGATAACACACTTCCATTTTTCGCGGATCCGCGGAAATCGGTCAGATGCTTGACCTGAATATTTTTCGACACCTGTTATCTGTCAGCCGTGCGTGTGTGTGTGCTCGCCTATGACCTGTTTTCGTATTATTTTTTCTTTCTTTCTTCTTCGTTTTCTCTTTCTTTCTCCCAGATCGCTTGAATGTAAAGAAAGAATTATTCTTAAAACCCAAAATATTTTTTGGCCTTAAATAATTATTAAATGGTTGATAAACCGTAAAAAACAAATCATATATCTATGAATATTTCTCTCAGCTCGTCAGGTATGCATGGTGCCACAAATTTGTTAAAATGCAAGGGATTTATAAAACTTAATATTTCCTGTTTTTATAACTTTGTGAAGTTTCATTATAATTCAAATTTTTCTAAGCATGTGAATTCCGTTTTTATGTTAATGGGATTAAAAGAATCCATCATAAAAATCTTATCAGGTTGTAATATTAAGGAAAAATCTCGTGCAATAGAAACATCTTTATTATTATACATATAGATATAAACAAGATTATTGTAACAAAACTGTTTAGGGATGCAATGACAATAAGAATACAGACCTGAATTTCATGTTAATCGAATTGCAGATGCTAATATATATATATATATATATATATATATATATATATTGTCGGAATGCCAAACCAGGGTTTATATTTTATTACATTAATTCACAAGAAATGTGCATTTATATTTGAATAATTCTATTTTGTCTATATTTCTGAGATTTAAATCTTTACGCTATTTATATTATTCGAATTGATGTCCTCATCTTTGCTGGCATATTCCCGACGTTTCATTCGTTATAAGGCTCCGGCATTCTTCAGATTACATACACTGGAATTTCAAACCGAAACGTTTTTGGAAAAATCTAATCCCTTGGGCTATATAAAGCGCCCGGTTCAAAATTACAACGTATATCACCTGAAGAAGGCCGGAGCGTACAACGGCCGAAGCGTAGTGAATATGACGATAAAGATAAGGACAACAGTCCGAATAATATAAATATGAAAATAATTCTACTTTTATATATTTGGCACAATCTAATAGAAGTTATAAATCTGTATATTATTTTTAGCAAGTTGGATGGTTTTGTTTGCTTGGTTTTACGGCATATTAACATCAATGGGTCATTTTATGCCAACATTTATTGCTGGTAATATTTAAAAAAATATGTATTTCTGGAAATAATTCTGTTTTTTTTTTTCAAAAACGTATAGCTGATAATAAAGTTAATCATATATCAAAAGTTATATAGGCATCGTTTATATTTGAACATCTGAAGAAATTAAAATTTGACAACCAACTCCAATGCTTAAAACATCTATAACTTTTACTAGATTCCTAAAATATTTTATATTAATATTATGCACATATATAACCACAGCAACCACACATATATATATATATATATATATATATATATATATATATATACATATATATATATATATATATATATATATATATATATATATATATATATATATATATATATATATATATATATATATATATATGTATGTATGTATATATATATAAATGTATGGTTGAATAAAGAAAATTTCTGAAAATAGCTATGTACTTAATATCTAATGTAAGTGTAACGTTACCGTTGATTTTGTGGTGAATCTTACTGCCATTTCACTGCATTAGGTGAAAGCAAATATAACAAATCAAATATAACTTTTCGGGTTTAAGAGTGAAGATATTTACATGGAATTATTAATAAAGTTTATCATATATCAAAAGTTAGATAGGCATCGTTATATTTGAACATTTGGAGAAATTAAAATTTGACTACCAACTCCAGTGCTTAAAATATCTAAAAAAAAGTTTACTAGAGAGAAAGAAAAAAAAAGAAAAAAAGAAAGGGAAAAACAAAATTATATTAAAAAGATAAAAAAAAAGTTTCATTATGAACTTTTTTAAAAATATTTTTGGGTGGGAAGGAGAAAAGGGAGAGAGAGGGGGGAATGGAGGGTGAGGGTAGCGAACGTGTGAGTGAGGGAAAGAAAAGAAAGAAGGGAAAATTAGGCATCCGACGATAGCGTGCCATAACATATATATATATATATATATATATGTAAAGCGAAATATCACGAATCCGTAGACCACGTCCAAATTGACGCAAACTCACACTTCCCGCAATCACCTTCCGATCCTTGTTCATTTCCACCGATTTTATATCCGTTTGAAGGTAGGTACGCTAATCCTGAGGTAGCAAATACGGTTATTTTTTTCAAATTCGTAGGCTGCATGTCCGAAGATCAATCGTTTTCTGTTATAAGTAATCCGTTTCTATTGTAAACGACGGAATGAGTCCGACCTGGTTTTTCATTGATTATGGAGCCAAAAGTACCGGTAGGCTACTCCATCAGTGAATTCATTCTGCACGTACACACACGTATTCGCACACATACATGTATGTATATATCTATGGGCCTGCTAGTGTGTGTGGGAATTTTGATATGTACGAATACTACTATGAATGTTTACACGTATTCAAGTAGAGATTCTGGCTATTTCAGTTGAAATTAACATCCTCTTCTGACCCTGAGTTGTATGTAAGAAAAAAAATGTCTCTAGACAGAAATCGAACCTGACAAGCAAATTTCTATTTTGGATTAAGAAGATGTAAATTCACACATGTGTACCTAATAATTATAAAGTTTTTAATAAGAAATTATGTCAGATAAAATATCGTTCGATCGCTTAAAATTCATTACTCCAAACATAATGACGATATTTTTTTTATTTTCATTGGCAATACAAAAACGAACTTCAGCGCAGTAATACTGAATGAATGTCTAAGCATAAACTTTGGCAACATTACACATAAATGCGAATATTAGAAAATGTCTATATGGGAAATCATATAAGATAAGAGTGCAAATATTATATATGCATTAGCAAAAAAAGAAATTCTAATAGACTATATGAAAAAATATAGAACCTCTGCAAATACACTTTTCGACAGTATGTTTTTATTTGGATACACAATTTATTGCATTGTATATATATATATATATATATATATATATATATATATATACATGATCAATAAATTTAAGAAACAATTCTCAATAATTATCCAAACAGCGGAAAAATTTCTCGATGTCAACAGGACTTGTCAAGATAAGAGTTTAGACAAATCTCGAAAATTTTTTGAAAATGTCTTAACATTAATTGCTCCAGGCATCCATTCATATTGTCTAATTCTCTCTGTCATTCTCTCTCGCCCCTCTTTATCTCTTTCTATCTCTATCTCTTTTTATATATATATATATATATATATATATATATATATATATATATATATATATATATATATATATATATATATATATATATATATATATATATGCGAGTATATGTGTATTTGTGTCTGTATATATATATATATGCGTCGTTATGTGTTTGCTCGCGCGTGTGTATGAATAGGCCTTTTGACTTATTGATGCACGAAGAGAAAGATTTCAAAGTTGGAATTTCCAACTACGCAGATCGGAGTTTCACACACACACACACACATATATATATATATATATATATATATATATATATATATGGTATCGGAAAAACTGCTCGAAAAATAATTCCTCGAACTATCGATTACTCGAAAGACAGATTGCTCAAAACCTGTCGTTAAAAATAAAATACATCGTTTCTAAGATTTACTATAGGATAAAATAATAGAACTTTTTTGTTATTAACTCAACAGTTAAAATTGATAAACGAGTACATTTGTATAGCAGGTCAAATTTTTTCTTCATTGTTTTTTTTTCATATGTAAAGTAAGGCTACAATTTTATTATTGCTGTTATTCTTCGTGATTTAAAAAATTATAATTATTGTTGCTAATATTTACTATATAAGTATGAAATATATGCAATACTTCTTAAATATTCAACATTGTTTGTTGTGTCATAGTTTGAAACAATGTTCTTTAATAAAAAACAAATATAGAATAAACTCAGGAAATTAGTCAGTACTATTGTAGGTTAAATGAACAACAATGCCTCGAGCTTCGAAATTACTTCGAGCAATTTGCCTTTCGAGCAATTGATAGTTCGAGAATTATTTTTCGAGCATTTTACCTAGATTCATATATATAGAGTCACATCTTTTCTTTCACCTGAGTTCGAATATCGGTAGTGCTGATGAGTCCCAAAATAGAACGAAACGGCTGAGCATTCTTCTAGACTTGATGAATTACTATAGTCATTTGCCTAAATACTCAAAATATTATTACATTCTTTTATATATATACAGTGGTGGTGGTGGTGGTGGGGGGGGAAATACATATTCGTACACAGGAAAAATTGTATTTTTATAAATGTAAAAGCGTTAAGTAAAACAAAGTTTGATGCATTTTATGTGTAAAGATACATTTAATTACAAAATAGTAATAAACTTTATTAATTCTTATTTTAACAGAAATTAATGCATTTTTTTCCATTTTAACTGGTGGAAAAAGTATTCGTACATATCAAAAATAGCATATTAACTTAATTTAATAATATCCTTTATTGAGTTCAACAGCTACCAGTCTATTCCTGTACTTCTCAACTAATAATTTGCACACATTGAGTGGTATTTTGTCCCATTCTTCTCGGCATATTGTCTTCAAATTCTTGATATTTGTTGGTGTTCTTTTCCCAATTTGAATTTTCAAATATCGCCATAAATTCTCGATTGGGTTCAAGTCTAGAGACTGACTTGGCCATTGAAAGACATCAACGTTACTTTCAGCTAACGATTTCCTTGTAGATCTAGCTGTATGCTTAGGATCATTATCCAGTTGGAAAACCCAATCACGAGGTAGCCGAAGTCTCTCAACAGAACCCATTAAATTGTCTTGCAGGATTTTCTGATATCTTTCGGTATTCATCTTGCCATCTATTATTGATATTCTGCCAACACCTTTTGCAGAAAAACAGCCCCAGATCATGATACTGCTACCACCAAACTTTACAGTTGGCAACGTGTTCTTTGGTAAGTAGGCTTCACCGTCCTTCCTCCACACATGATTTCGATAATTATGACTAAACAACTCTATTTTAGTTTCATCTGGCCATAGTACCTTTTCCCACAACGAATATTCTTCATCCTTATGCTCTCTAACGAATTTTACACGAGCATCTCTGTGTCGTTTGAAGAGGAGTGGAGTCTTCCTTGCGGTGCGTGATTTCAGACTGTTTTTGTGTAGTTTCTTACTTATTGTACGCTTGGTTACTTTAATCCCTAACGCACGTAGATGTTGCTTCAGCTCTTCTCGGGTAACCTGTAGATTTTGGTGGATCTGGCGTTTTAATATCCTTTCTGATCTTAGAGAAATCTTCCTCGGAGCACCTGTTCGTCTTTGGTTTTCGACGCTGTTACGAGTTCTAAACCTTGCAATGAACGAAGCAATTGAAGTAAAAGAAATATTCATGTTGTTAGAATTCATTCTGTACCAGTTCCCATCTTTCCAAAGAGACAAAATTTGTTGTTTTTTGTGAAATAGTCGATTCTTTGCCTTTTGGGCATTATTAGAACATTCTCGTAAAACTAGAACTTGCAGAATGCTCTGATAATGGCTAAGAGCGTTAACTATAATTACTGATAACATTACTGGAACATTCTAGAATATACTTTTTTGATAATTAATTGACTATTTTATTCTAATAATTGATTTGTACGAATACTTTTTTCAGCAGTTAGAATTTTATAAATGCATTAATTTCTGTTGGAATAAGAATTAATTAAGTTTATTACTATGTTTTAATAGTATGTCTTTATACATAAAATGTGCCGTGATTTGTTTTACTTAAGGCTTTTACATTTATAAAAATACAATTTTTTATGTGTACGAATATTTATTTCCCCATTGTGTATATATATATATATATATATATATATATATATATATATATATATATATATATATATATAATCATATTTATTGTTATTTCATTATGGGTCCTATTAAATCTGGCAGAATATTTTCATTAAGTCCTGTCTCATTAAATAATTTATACAATTGTTCTACTTGTTTTGATATGATCCTCTCATACTGACGGACAAGATTCTTAGTATCCTTTTAAAGGGAGAAAGAAAGTTACAATATTGATACGTATTCATTCCTTCCGGGTACTTTTGACATTAAGAAAATGTCCTCTTCAGTCGCTTGATTTATCCACATATTTATATATATAACCTAGACAAATTTGTTGTATCGTATCCGCTCACTACTGTAATAGAGAACTGCAAACTCCATACTTACATCAAGAGATTTTTTTTGGAACTCCTTGCCTGTAAAACTACATTTCGCTTAATTGCTACCCTGGTAACTAAAAACTTCAAAAGTTGAAATGCAATGTCAATCGCCATTATCTATTCTTTTGAACCTCATTCATTTGTTTCACTTGACTCAATCCTCCGGCTTTTCCTTCATTTTCTTTCATTCACTGCAAGAATCGACGTATTAGCTTGGAGTGAAATGATATCTATCTATCTATCTATCTCTCTCTCTCTCTCTCTCTCTCTATATATATATATATATATATATATATATGTGTGTGTGTGTGTGTGTGAGTTTGTGCGTGTTTGTTTGCCTGCCCATCTTTCTGTCTTTGTGTGCATTTGTGCATGTGTTTGCATACACACACATATATGTACACACAAAGTCACACATAATATCATATATATATATATATATATATATATATATGATACATTTTTAATGGTATGATACATATATGGATACAATTGCTCTAATCAGAGACAGACCTAATTCTAATATGAATGTGGACACATATATAAACACTAAATGGCGATATTATTTTTCTAGTTTAAAAGTAATATTCAAGTCTGACAAGTTCTGAATGTTGCATTCATGCGTGAAACAGAATTTACGTTAATTTGTGTATAAATAAATTTCCGTATATGATAAAATAATTTTGTCGGTATCTTCCTTCTACAATATTACTGAAAGAAAATATAATATACCCCAATACATATATCCACAATTTTGGTAGATGTTAATAATTGTGTAAGTGTTTTGCATACGCAATTTTCATTTTTGATAAAGGTGTGGAGGCGAATTAAAAAGTATTCTGGAGAGTTTCAATCGATTCATTCCTTAGAATTTCACACGTAAATTACTTTTGCACACCTCCTTAATTCAACGCAGCGTGAGCGGCTATGTTGGTCTCTACTCGTGAGAAAATTACCACTCATTTCGCCCACCTGGGCAGCGTGACTTCTGACATTTTCACGCCTTGTCCATTCAAGCAAAATGAGATATTAAAAAAAAAAAACAGGAACTTCTACAAAACAAAATTTAATAATAAATGCTGAAGGCTACTTTAAAAAAAAATAGGTTCTTGCTTCAGAAGTAGCAGAATTATATCATGTGCGAATATATTGAATTTATTTCATGATTAGTTAAGTGTTTGGAATGAGCGAAGAGGCAAATTATTTTGGGACCAGAAATAGACCTCTAACTCAATCAATAATCCATATTTAAAACACTTGAATTTCTCTTTGCATAAATTTACACTATATGATTTATATTACTGTTGTGTGTCCGAAAGTCTATGAGGACGGTCTTGATAGTGTCTTCTGCCGATAAAGATAATTATCCGAATAATTACAATAACATAAGTAAATACGACTCCAAAAAGTTGAAAGAATATAAGTCTACTTTATTTTCGATAACATAACATACTAACAATACGTACATGCCTTCTTTCCGAATTTAAAAACAAAGCTCTATAGTCTTTATAAATACGGCCATTACTCACAAAGAACTTGATTTGTAAGAGCCTTGTTTACCCCAACCTCTGTAAAGCATATAATCTTTGCGCCGGGTACCCGAAAATTGTTATGTGATCATACTCTGTTTTTGCTGAAAGCTTGTTAAGTGTCACACTAATTAGACAAGTGGAAGTGAAGTTAAGTGATCTATGCCGTGTACAAAAATATGTTGTTCGTTTACGTATGATGCAGTACGTCTCTATAGGTTTACTGTATAAAGTGTGCCTATCACGGATATTCACCATAAAATCAATGGCAAATATATATTCTCCTTCCTGTATTCTTAATACAGGAGAGAATCGACGCTATAATCGCATCTTCGGCAGGTGACGGCGTAATATGAATCGAAATTTGTCCTCCCATATTCACCGCTCAGACATGTTATTAAGACAGAAGTTAATGGTTGTGTTATAGATACCGAGTTGAGAACAAGCTATCAGGGAGTTTGCTGATGGAAATTAGGAACAACGTGAATTCAAGAAGGGAATCCTGGAAGACGCCTACATTAATGTCAAAAGATATAGAATTGTTGCAAATCAAGATCACTTTAAATTTGCGATTGGATAAGATATTTGTCCAGGAATATCATAAACCTTCAAGTTGTTAAGAATACCAGTATCCTAAACCATATTAAAAGCCTTCGTGATATTCAAAGCAGAAATCCGAAATTCACACTTCTTATCTAAAGCTTGATAGACTCTTTTAGCAATAAGCGTTAACACATCATCAGTTAACATTTATATTTTTTACCTATAAGAAGACCATGCGAGGTGAGATGCTAAACTAATTCGAATTTGATTAGAGATTCCAGAATTTGCCAAAAAGTAGTTGAAGGCTAAAAGGCCGACAGAACGATCGGATGGTTCACCTGAGTTCTTAAAGATAAGAAAGACAGTACAGGATTTCTAACGACCATGAAAGCAAGAAACAGCAAAGCACATATTGTAGATTTAGCGAGAAGATGAGCTAATTTGGGAGCAGATTTTTAATGACCATTGTGGGGATAGGATCATTTCACAAGATTGGATGTGATCTACTTTAGAGATAACGGCAGCAATCATGGATGCATGCATATCATTTAATACGTGAAAAGTCTGGTAAATATAGTCCAAATGATTCAAGAATAGACTTTGAGGAGAATACACGTGAATAACTTTCTATTTTATCAATGGAAAGAGTTAATATATCAAAAAGAGAATAATTTATAACGATGTATAACGATGTCTCAAATAAGCGGAAGTTTCTATTCCAGATATTTTCTCTTATTCAATACTTTATTACAGAGCCGCCAGTAGTTAATTCAATCCGAAAATACTCTTTGATTACACGTTGATAATTGTTTAATAGCAGGCACTAATATGCTTCTATCATGCTAGAATAATCGAAATAACTGATTCCTGTGGGATAGAACAGGCTTCTGTGAAGAAAGGAGAATATTTTGGTTTCAGCTGTGATATCTGTGAAGGCAAAAAACATCGATACCAGCGTTGGCACAAAAAGAAACCTCTGTGATCCAATTCTCAAAGGGTAGGTTAAGAATCTTAATCCAAGGGACAACTCCAAGAAATTCACGAATTGGATCCCAATCTGTACACTTGTAGCAGGAATAATTCTTGTAAATAAAAGGTACGTTTCTAATAGACGATATAAAAGAAATATCAACAGAAATACTTGGCACTTCGGTACTGCGTGGTCCGAATTTCGAAGAGGACGAAGTTGTTATGCTCGACAAGACATAAGAATGGAGGGTAGGATTAAATTAAGTAAAGAAAGATGTTAATCACATTTATAAGGAACATGAGAAGGGAAATTCACTATTTGGCCAAGAGACAGCAAAATTCATAATTTGAATCTCGGCTATGTCAGTAAGACTGGAATGCTTAAGCCAACATGCATATGTAGGCTAGAATCTTTACGGCAAAGAGAAGGACAGTCTAGAATAGAAAGTTCATTTGTAGCTATAGAAGAATTTCATTTACTTTCGGAAAAAGCCAAGATATCTGAAGAATTTTCCAAGAGAAAATGTTCTACAGAAATTGAAACGTATCCTACGCGAATATTGTAGAAAGAAAGTTTAAGATGATTTTTTTTTTTACTAGTTTACTCATTTCTTTTCGATGTATAGTCCATGAGGATATTTTGATGTGAAAACATATTAAAATAATTACACTCTCTATCACCAATGGCAATACACACTGATCAGTATCTGTTTAAGACTAAAGATTAATGTGGATTCAGTTTTGTTTACAGGGACGCCGATGCATGCGCAGTATGTCACAACAAATAACCTGCTATTATGGAACAGTTGATTAGAGTAGCTTTTCTAATTTCTACCAAAGAGTTTGAGATTCTTACTACTTGTCAGATGCATCTACCAAGAAGATGCCGACCTGGTATCCTCATAATGAAAGTTAGCAGCCACTGATTAGTCGCATCACCAATAACTTTAAATAGTTAACTCATTAAGACCATGGAAGAAGAAAGAACAGGAAACAAGGTATAAAACATCTACTGTTCAATTGATAGGGAAAAAGAGCTAGTCGGCTTATAGCCGAATCTAGCTACCCATATTAACCTTTTTCATGGTGCAGGAAGTTGGACGCTTTATCCACACTCTATCTTTAAGAAGAATGCTGAATAAGGCTTTGAAATCCTTACAAGTCAGATGAGAAATACTGGATTAGTAATAACTCACTAAAGGTTAATCTGAGAGTAGGGATATTAACATAAAGTAAAAGTTAAAATCAAATAAAAAAATTTCAATAAATATGACAATACAAAAGACATTTGTTGTCAAAGTAGCATTTTAATGATTGTTAAAATGAGTTTATAAGTAAAAAGAGGAAACTTAACTCTAAACCCGTCTATATAAAAACATTATTAAGAAATAAGCAAAATGAAATAGACATTGCGACTAAGTTATATTCGTACATACAGTGTTACCGACTACAGATATTTGACTCAACACTGACGACTGAACAGCGACGACTGAGCACCGGAACAACTCAGAACTGAGACAACTCAGCACCCGAAAAACAAAGTTTTTATAACCGAATAAAAGTAATTTATTAAAGATTAAAAACCTTCAGTGAATATGTTTCTTGAAATAAGACATTTGAAAAAAGCATTATGTAAAATATGAACCAGCTATATGTTGTTGTTTTTTTATTAAAATGAGCATCTACTTTCGTTTACTAGCTAGTACCAATTGAAGACACCTGCTCAAGTACATTTCTCTTCTGTTCAACGTCGACAAATCCCAACCAGCCGAGCCCACATTTGGTACAATTTGTGGGTGAAAGACCATGATCTATAATGTACAGGAGCTCAAACAAAGTAGGCTCAAGTCCGCGGTCACGATGACTTATGACTTAGTGCTAGCATAACTACCAAACGGCTCCGAATAGTTACCTATACTTGCATTCTCCCATGATATGATTTTAAGCTCTTTCCAAATATACTACATGTTTGGATCGCCTTCCGAGACAGGTATCCTCAAGAACACAATTTCCTGAAAATGTTCTCGTCACACGCGCACACACACACACGCGCACACACAAGCACACCCGCATACACACACATACACGCCAACACACACACACACACACACACACATATATAAATATATATATATATATATATATATATATATATGAATATTAAAATTATACGGTATTTATATAGACATATATATTTGAGTAAATCTTCTGTTTGTAATAAACAGTATTAACAATCTTTAACATCCTGAACGTCCGAAAAATTAATACTGTTTATCCCCAACTTAAATATTTGGTCTACATAAATAATCTATAACAATATATTAGAATAATTGTCGGACTTTGTCCTTTTCTTAGTATATGACGTCATATATATATATATATATATATATATATATATATATATATATTCGGTATAAAATTTTGTTGTTTGAAGACAACATGAAACAAAAAATATCAGAAGTTTATGTGTTGTTCGTATTTTTCTCAAGAACGTTCGATCCTATCAAGGATTATCAAATATTATTTTTTTCCAGTATGGTAGAGAATATTGTTTTGTCTGTATTCGGTGACTATGGTACCGTTTTATATATGTAATCTATTTTAGGGGACAGATGTGCGAGAAAGTGGTAAAAGTTTTCCTGACCCGTTTCGTTTATTAGGGCTACATCCGAAAAGATTTGTTTATGTTGATGCGACTACACATACACAAAGACGAAAGACCCTGTAAACTTTAAATTTAAAAAAGAAATAAGTATATTTTTTTTGTTCTGATGTTAAGTATATTTTAGTGTCTTATATAACATAGCCAATTCCACTTAGATTGGGTTTATTTTTTCACTTATATTTATTAAATAGCCTCCACTGCGACAACAGATCTGCTAAGAATGGTGAAAGGTTGTAAGCAACTAGAGGCAAATTTACTGTGGATGAACTAACGATTAAAGAAAGCACTTTCGAAACATTTTCGATTTAGTGAATGGTTTTCTCTTTTAATTACAGTAGCAATTTTTATAGGAAAAATGTGGTTAATCTCCTTACGGCGAGCAACTAATGCGTTTAATGTGTGAGTTACCTCACATGACTTAATTTAAAAAACCGCCACTAGGGGACGCTCTTTAAGACTATAAATAAGGAATAATATTCCATGTATCCTCTTTCCTTTCTTCTAAATCTGGCTATAGTATGTAATCGCTGGTGGCCAAAATGTCTGGCGCACGTCACTTCAGTTTCAATTAATTTTCTTTTGGACTTCTCCGACATAAACTTCATGCACAGATGCACATTCTCCAGGCTAAATTTTTTTTCTGTGTAATTGGTTTTTAAATATTTTCTTCATTTATTGTCATTGTATGCTTTTGTTTTATATACTGTTTTGTCTTATTCATTTATTACTGGGACACATATACGAGTCCACAATAACATTTTCCGGGAACATTATTCCATGAGACACGTGATTTCTACATAAACAAATCAAGCATTCGCGCAACAAAATATATTTTTTTAATGTTTCTTTTGTGTTCTTATAATACTTTATTTAAAATACTTGATGTTTCACCAATATATTTTTTCTGGAGACCCATATAGGTGATAAAGAAAATTAGACTTTTTTTCAATTGTAGTAAGCTATTAGCCAATCGCTATTGCAGACGCTCGCACTGGCACATTTGTGTTTCGTTCAACACAGAGCCAACCTGTGGTTTATACTGCAGCTGTGCTGAGCAGACTTTAGTTACAGTTTCTGGAAATCTGAACAGGGACATCACACTCAAACCCTCGATCACGATGACTTGTGACTTCGTGCTAGCAAAACTATCGACGCCTGTCCCACCAATGGTTCCGTCTACCCAATTTCCCTCACAAGGCTTAGCTCAACCCGTTCAGGGGAGAGCGTGCTATCTATCTTGATCAACAATCTGAACAGGGACATCACACTCAAACCCTCGATCACGATGACTTGTGACTTCGTGCTAGCAAAACTATCGACGCCCTGTCCCACCAATGGTTCCGTCTACCCAATTTCCCTCACAAGGCTTAGCTCAACCCGTTCAGGGGAGAGCGTGCTATCTATCTTGATCAACAATCTGAACAGGGACATCACACTCAAACCCTCGATCACGATGACTTGTGACTTCGTGCTAGCAAAACTATCGACGCCTGTCCCACCAATGGTTCCGTCTACCCAATTTCCCTCACAAGGCTTGGCTCAACGTGTGACATGGTTTCCAGGCACTTTCCAAAGTTGCCACACGCTGGGATCTTCTCACTCCAGGCCAATGACATCAAAATGTATCCTTCCTGAAAAGTCGGGTCTCACGGTCATGTATAATTGAAGATAAGTAAAATATAGAATAATTTTATAATTTTAACACATTTCTCACTTAAGCTTCACCAGCAAAGGAAATATGAATTCGAAAAGAAAATCGTCATTTTTTTTGTTTGTTTGTTTTCCTTTGTTTTTCATTGTTTAAGCAGACTTCACTTGTACTTTTCTTGTCAATCAGCGTCCGTGCGTATAATATTGTTTTTGTGTGTCAGAATTGTATTTATTACAAGTGAGATTTGGTTGATAAAATGTGTGCACGGGTGTGTGCATTTGTCGATCTAGTCAACATTTTTATCTATGTCCGAGAGTTTCGGTATGTTAATTGGGGGATGTTTTTTGTGCGAATTAAATAATTATTTATTCAATCATTAATAAATAAAATTTATTCTTTTTTTGGTTTGTTACAAAATAGCTTAATTTAGGAATATACCCCTCTACCCATACTACGTTCGGTGGGGTGCATATGTACATTCCAAAAGGTATTTTAAATAAAGCTTTTCTATTAAACATTAAATTAAAAAAGCAAACATTTCTCTGTAAATGAATTTAATTACTAATTATTTTGAAAGAGAATAAAAAGAAGATACATTGAAGAATTTAGTTTTGAAAATAAGTTATGTTTAAATTTAAAGAAATATTTGTATTTGAAAAGAAAACAAAATTTTAGTATAATAAAAATTAGAAGCGAAAGATATGAGTTACGGGCAACTTTAGTTGTGTTGAATATTTCTTTTACGAATTGAACATGAAACAAGGCGGCAGGGCCAGAAGTAATTGTAACGGAAATGCTGACAGCCTTAGATCAATTTGACATCGACAAGATCAAAGATATAATAAATTAAATCTAAAACAGTAGGGATATATCGGAAAATCTCAGCAAATCTATTTTCATATCACTGCCTGAAAAAAAGAAACGCAAACGAATGCGAACTCCACTGAACAATCAATCTAATGAGTCACGTAACAAAACTCATCATCCATATTCGGATGAATAGAGCACGCAGCAGAATCAGGCCAGAGATGGGACAAGAACAATGCTTGTTCGTTAAAGACACTGAAACAAGGAACGCGATATTCATACTCAGGATGTTATAAGTAAGAGGAATAAAAAGGCAGAAGAAAATGTACCTATGTTTCATGGACTACACAAAGGCTTTCGACAAAGTACGTCACAAAGATCGGTTGGTACTGGTCAGCAACTTTGATCTATTTAGGAAAGATATTCGAATAATCAAGAACTTATACTGGTAGGAAACAGCACGCATGCCCATGAAGAATGAGTTCAGCAGATAGACAAAAATATTAAGGGGCGTAAGGCAAGGATGTGTTTTCTCACTGAACTTATTAAACCTATACAGCGAGGCAGCTCTGAGAGTATTGCAAGTCTTACAGGGATTAAACATTGGCAGGCACAATCGTAACAACATAAGATACCCAGATAAAAGAGTTCTGATAGCAAACACAGAAAATAAATTACAAAACATCCTCATCCACGGTAGTGGATGCGCAATGATGATGAGTACCAGATAGGACGAAACGGCCGTCCAATGTTTTCTGCATTCTGTTGAGCATTATTCTAGGCTCGACGAATTACCATGATTATCCTAAATCGCGAAGATAATCAATTGTATATCCTTGTTAGACACAGTTAATGCCCTGCGATGGAGCGGCTAATGGTCAAAAAGTAGTCGCGGCACTTGGGCACTGTTCCGAGGTTATCTGAATAATTGGATGAATACCGCTGCGTGAGTAGAGGTGCTTTATCGAGTTTAGTTTGTGTCTTCCTCGTCACCGAGACCCGTGGTACAGTTGGTATGACGTTTGCGTTGTATCGAAACAGACTGGGTTCGATTCCCGGTATTGGATGCACTCTGCTTATGAGTCCCAGATAGGACGAAACGGCAGTCCAGTGCTTGATGATTATTCTAGGCACGATGAATTACTATATATATATATATATACACCTTTGTTGATAAACATATGCCGGACAGCATATTCTTCATGCAATTTTCAGTTGTAGAAGCAATAAAGAGCGAGACAATATATATATATATATATTAAAGTAAGTGTCACCCTATAAAAGGGTCCGCGGGTGACTAGAGATAGTGAGTTTTGCTAGGATGTAGTTCATATGGATAGGAGTGGAATATTACTGTTAAATATAGATTTATTCAGGTTACAATGATAATGATAGGAGAAGCGTCATCTTGGGTATCTGTTCGATAGGGCTGTGGTTGGCGGGAATAAACTGTTTGAGAGGAACGGAGAGATTAGTGTGGATTGTAAGAGGCATGGTTAGTCGTGAAATTCAGACATGGTGGAACCAAGAAGTGCAGTTCATCCGGGTACTTTCTATGGTAGCAGCGATAGAGCAGTGATAGTCCCGACACATCCCACCTCTGAGGGTGTTATTGCAGTGTGGAAAATAACTAGATCTAACCAATGCTTTTATCCACTGTGCAATGTGTCCTTTGAGAGGACGCAAAGAATGTGAGTTCAATACCCAGTTAAGGAAGGGGAGAACTTGGAGAAGGAAATTAACAGCAGATAACTGGTAACTGACATCCGTTAAACATGGCACGTGGAGTGAGAACAGTCTACCCCAGTGAGAGAAATAAAGGGTTCAGTTCGACATTTCAACCATCTGAAGAAGGACGGAGCGTACAATGGCCGAAGTGTTGTAATAAATATGGCAACAAATATCAGGACAAAAGTTCGAATAATAAAGTTTACTTTTCCAGCTTAATAGCGAAACATATTCTAAAAGGGAATTACATTTTTTTACAGGATTTGTTTATATATATTTACGTATGTATGCTTCTTATATTAAAATATAAATTTCGTGGTTATACGTGTTTACGTAGACATCGCTGTCTTTGTTTTGTTTTTGCTCTGAAATTAATGTCAACCAGCCGAGAAATCAGGGATTTCCCAGGAATAAATTAAACTTGTAATCGCTTTTGCTAAAAGAAAAAAACAATTTGAAGTCAAGTTTACCTTAGCAGTTTAGTAGTTATATATATATATATATATATATATATATGGAGATAGACATAGATAGAGAGAGAGAGAGAGAGACAGAGAGAGAGACAGAGACAGAGAACAAATAATTATCTCATTAGATAAAATCGCTGTTCTCTTTGGAACTTTTCGGAATCTGCATCTGTAAACAATACTTTCGTATTAGAAAAGGAATCTAAGTAATTTAAAGCCTTAAATCTGTTCACATTTTTCCAGGAGGCTCTTTGCATAATACTAAGTCTGAGCCAGTAATTCCAAATACTGTCACTACTTTTGGCATTTAAATCTGTCTACTGACAGGAAAGAAAGAACAGCTTAGCGGCTTAAGGCGATGGTTATATAAATGGGGAAACTTGAAAAGACTGGTCAGCTTCAACATGCCTCGACAAACAATGTTAGATGCCTTGTGGCCGTTAATTTCCACTGTTTTCCTTAGTTCAAACATCTTGATCTTTTCTTTTTGCTACTTGATCATGAATTGATCAGACAAGAAGACGCCAGTAACATTGAAGTGTAAGCAGCCTGAGACGAGAACTGTCGTCTCCTCCTGAGAATTACATTCTTACAAGGGTGGATTCTTCTGTCTTCTTATATTTTTAAAACAGGCATCTCAGTTATTTAACTTTCGTTGTGAGTAAATATTCCGTTTGGAGATAATCATTTGGTTGGATTAAGCTAATATACTTGTGAGAGACTAAAATTTATATTTTTCAGTAAGTAATTTTTAATTTATATTAATTATTTTTTTTATTATTGCCGAACTTCATGTGAAGACGTGCACGAAATATATCCAGAAAGTTGTTTACCATTTCTGACAATTCAAAAAGTACATATATTGAAATATTATCTCTCCTTGTAGAAAATGTACACAGACATATTAAACATATTAATCCCTCGATTTGATTCTCTCGTCATCTGAGGGAAGACGTAAATGAATTTCATACTTCTTTCCCAGGATCATGTTTAACTTGTCGAATCGCAAATTCTCTCGAAGCATTTGATCAATTCTAGAAGACCACGGAATATATTTTAGGTCATCCTTCATCCGTACAATAAGCCCTCAGGTTTTGAATTCAGTGCTTTCTTTCTTCTACACCGGTTGTCACCCAAGACTCTCCTACTATTTAACCATAGTTGGGGAGAGAAGGCTTGCATGCATAACTATCTCAATATCTCATTAGCTCGGAAGTGAATGTAACAAACACGACTGAAATTAGGACATGGTTTTCTAATTCGTCAATCAGTTTCGCTATATATATATATATATATATATATATATATATATATATATATATATATTTCAGATTTAATGCACTATATTAATATGTTAATATAAATGTATATATATATATATGCAGATATGTAGAAAAATAGGAAAGAAATCGTTATGAAAATAATCCGGAGTTTAGTATTTTTGTTTTTATTTTTTAAAAAATAGTGCTCCATACAGAAGTAGAGCTTAGATTATAATTATTTTTAAAAAAATATGATTCCTTCGCTACATAAGAGTTCTCATGTTTCAAAAACGAGGGCCGTAAACCTCAACATAATTAACAAAATTAAATTGAGTTAAAGTATCAAGCCATGTTTCATCTTCAAGCGAAAATTTAGGAGTAACCAATCTTGAAATTTACGCATCTTCATAAGCATGTTCATTCGCAAAATTAAGTACTATGGAAACGACTGGGGCGACCATTTTGATAAGTGGCCTAAGAGTATTTATATCCACATATCACTCACCTTAGGAAAGTGGTCAAGCCGAGGACGGGTCGGGGCGTCCATTTCAAAGCGAATCATGGCATTCATGTACGCACTTCCTGTGTTCAGTCACAGCGAAAGATAGCTTTAGGCAACATAATATGTCGTTAAGTGTCTAAAGAATTTTTATTTATTTATTTTATTTATTTTTCCTAAAGGACAGTTTCGTACATAAACGCGTCGCACTGAACTACAATTTGTTTTTTGACGACTTCATAAAGGGTTTTTATGATTGGGTTAATCTTTTAAACCTTATATTTCACAATTAATTTTTTTGTTTTTTTTGTTTTCTTTTTACGCTAATTATTTAATGCGAAAATTTGTTGATGACGGCAAAAATTCGTTAACTCATGTCTACGGTTTAATAAATCTTCATTATTTAGAAACTTAATAATGTGTACTTTTTCATATTAAACCATTAAACTATTATATATATATATATATATATATATATATATATATATATATATATATATATGTATGTATGTATATGAAATAGCTAGTCACTCTTATTTGAGGATACTTGTCTACTAAGGCGACTAGACCAACCCTAATGCAGACACTCGCTCAGGCACATGAGTGTTTGCTCAACACGCACAGAGCCCAACTGGATTACACTGCAAATATACTGAACAGACCTTAGTTACAGTTTCTAAGAGAGAGCCTGTTATCTGGCGTGATAAACAATCTGAACAACACCAGCACACTCAAGTCCTCGGTCATCATTACATGTGGCTTCATATTAGCACAGCTATCGACGCTTCCCAAGAGTTCCATCTATCCAATTTCACTTATAAGGCGTGGGTGTCAGGTACTTTCCAATGGTGCCGCTGAGTTCAGTGTATATATATATATATATATATATATATATAGGCTGCATTCATTCTTTCATGAACGTTTTATTGGACACGAGAGACAAGGTACTTTGATTTATGCTTTTATACAGTTTCTCATGTGATATTTTTTTTTCAGATGATAAATTATAAAAAAAAATCTGAATGTTATTTTTTTCCAAGCGCTTTCCGTTTAAGTTGATAATAGCAAAACAATTAGACTAATTATTTATTACAAAAAATCTGAAAACTCTAAAAGTATAGTTAAAAATAGTAATTCACCTACTAGAACAAAATTAAATAGTTTAATTGCTATTTACGAATTTAAATCCCATTAAGGAAGTGTATTCCTGATCAATCAAAGTTTGTAAATAATTATATAGGCCATGCTACAACATGTTTGACACGAAGACTCAATCTACACCTTTCTGGTCATAGCACAAACAAATCTAATTTAAATATTCATAGGGATCTACCGGAACTTATTCGTAACATACCTGTTAACATATCTTTTTTACTGTTCAATATATATATATATATATATATATATATATATATATATATATATATATATATTGATCAATAAAAAATATTAAAATATTAACATCTTCAGACACACTGGATTGGAGATTAATATTCTTTCGTTTTTTTTTTTTTTTTTTTTATTATTTTATTTAGATTCGAGATCAAAAGGGTTTTATTAAATATTAACAAACATCTGCTGTGAATATATATATATATATATATATATATATATATATATATATATATATATATATCGATGAACAGAGTTCGAATTACTGTTATCGATATGGATCGGAGAGAATCAGGACAAACTGGTTCGTGTAGCATAGGTTGGTAACCAGTATAGCAGAAATAAAACTTTGAATTCAATAATTAGAATCGTTTTATGAAGACGATGTTGCACATTATACGCAGCAGTTCTTTGTATTGGTCCTACAGAGAAGATTGGTTAAATTAGCACAAACCTACACCACAATTTTAAAATTATATGCGAAGATAATCGGGCTGTTCATTTCTAAGAATTGACCTACTGGATTCACAAACGTCGGAAGTGATGGGAGAGTCCATCTTATATGTATTATGTTTATTTTTACCGAAACATTTTTTTTTACCACATGAAAAGAAACTACTCAATTAACTTGCCTGTAGCCTATGAATAAAGAAATGTTAGGTGAGTTACAATTATATACAATTATATTTAGTATAAATTTTTGCAGTCTTTTTATTATTGGTACTGCTAACAACACGCAGTATGTGATATTCCAATATTATATATATATATATATATATATATATATATATATATATATATATATATATATGTGTGTGTGTGTGTGTGTGTGTGTGTGTGTGTGTGTGTGTGTGTGTGTGTAATGATATAATGTAGAATAATTGTATTTTTTTTGTTTAAGGTCTCTTAGACTTTGTAGCATCTGATGAAGTAAATTAAACAACCTTTTCAAAATCTTCCACATACTTCATAAATAAAAATAAATTTATATATATATATATATATATATATATATATATATATATATAAGGTTCTAATTTTTAGGTTATCGGGATTTTTTCTGATTACTGTACTGAGCACGTTTACGTTTTAACATATTAATCTCTTTTGCTTTTTTTTTTTGGGGGGGGTCGACATTGCTGGTTCATTATTTTCAAGCGGCAGGGAAATGTCTGGTCTTTTCTTTTTTTCTTGAATTTTCTCCCCTGATATCACTTTTTGTCTATTTTTTTATTTTATTTACAAATTGTATTATCCGTTTTTTTCATACCACCTGAGTAAAGGTAATATATATATATATATATATATATATATATATATATATATATATATATATATATATATATATATATATATATATAATCAAAGACGGATATTCAATGTAATCGGACCTGATCTGGTATCTCCGCTACAGTCGCACTCTCACAGACATGACGTTGCCTCCCTCTGTGTTTTTGGCAAATATTTTCACGGTAACTGCTCCTTGATCTATCCCCTATCCTTCTCTTCATCCTTTCCTCTATCACTCCTCTTTGCTCTCGCTCCAACTCTCTGTAGCCCCTTGCGTGCTAGTGATTTCTAGCCTTCTTGGAGAGGAATAGTTAATATATATATATAACAATAGGAAAACTGTAGTTATTGCTGACGAGTTTCGTCCAATGTGAACTTTCTCGCAGCAAGATGCGAAATTAATTTATTTAAAGAACTTAACTAATAATAACTAACAACTGAATGTTCTTAGCAGCTGTTATTGTTATTGTTATTATTGTTGTTGTTGTTGTTGTTTGTTACGTTCTCTAATTAAATTCATTTCGTTATTTGCTTTGAGAAAGTCCACATTGGACGACACGCGTCAGCAATAACTACAGTTTTCCTATTCTCATTTATATTTTAAATATTATCTTTTCTACAGGTTAACTCTGAGAAATGTTCCCATATATATATATATATATATATATATATATATATATATATATATATATATATATATATATATATAGTATAATTTATCTGTATTCTTATTTAGTCATTTCTTCAAATCTTTCTTTAATTCCCTCTCAAATCCTGTCTTTATTTAAATGGGCTGCTCCAATGTTAACTGTAGATTATGAATATTCATATGAATATTTTACAAAGTTTCGGTTAGAAATATGTTCCTGACGATTGTGACGTGCATGAATCTCAAAGTTGTACTAAGTGCTGAATAAATAACTGAAGAAAATGCAGTTCATTGTTGTTCATACATCGCATACCGTGATTTCTCAATGACACAGAAGTCTCGTGATACTTACCGATCATGTGATTGAAATCTAAGGAAGGAGAATTTTTGAATACTTTTGGAATCTTTGTCATGACAGTTATTAAATCTTAGTCGTATGATATGTTAGATTCTTCAGAATTGTTGATAATTACTACTTTACAAAGCCAAGATACATAAGCCGAAAATTAAAAAAAAGAAAATTGTTAAAACAATAACTTCATGTTATTCACAATATATGAGACATAAATCAATTTCAATCCCAAATAATTTAAATACGAATTTGTATATATATATATATATATATATCTAATATATATATATATATATATATATATATATATATATATATATATATATAATCGACTCTCCTGTCGAGATTCGACGTATGAGGGTCAAGCAGATTAGTTTCAGGAAACCGACAGCCTGACACCGGCACATGAGATTTGATTACAGTGGTGAAGGCTTCATTGCAGGACCATCCACCATATATATATATATATATATATATATATATATATATATATATATATATATATATATATATATATATATATATATAACATTATATATTTTTCCTAGCATCTGATGAGATGGGTTAATACACATTGAAATGTGATTGCATTTGTGCAGCGTTTTTGTTTTTACGAAATATCCTAATATAAATCATATATATATATATATATATATATATATATATATATATATATATATATATATATATATATATATATATATATATAAATATATATATATATATATATATATATGTAAATATATATAAATATGTATATATATGTATATATATATATATATGCATATATATGTATATATATATGTATATATATATATATATATATATATATATATATATATATGTGTGTTTGCGTGTATTCCTGTGAATAAAGTACAAAATAAATAATATATATTTAATGGGAGATACGAATGGATACGAAACGTAATGAATAATTATAAATAGATGCTAGCTTATAAAAATCTGTACCATATGCAGAATTAGATTGGCATTAAACTCTTCCTCTGAATATTCGCAGACGAAATAGACAGCAAATAAGGGAAAATATAATACGCATAGCTGCCTGCAGCCATTAACAGCTGCTGATTTAGCAAAAGCCATATTTTTGCTGCAAACGTACAGACAATTTTGCACGTAAAGATGAAATAAAAAGCAATTATACCTCAAATGTCAAATTTAGAAAAAAGTTCCTACTCATGATGCTACTTCAGATTTATATTTTAAATCTATAAAAAATATTTCTTTTCGTCTAAGTTCATAACAGTATGGGTTACTTACCAACGCGTAATTTTCAGAAAAGATGACTTACAAAACACATACGAACACACACCTAAATGCCCACACACACACGAACAAACAGACACGCACGGCCGCACGCACAAACACAAACACACGCACATGCATACACCCCCCACACACACATAATATGTTGGTGTTTATTGGGCTCTTTCGTTGCAGACGACAAAGGAGGGTACAATGGTAGGTATGGCCATCATTGGGAGGGCTATCTTGCTACACATTTTTTAATATTTTCACATAGTTTATCCAGATTTTCAAGCCGTTCCTACTCTAACCATTGTATAGATGCAAAACATTGTATATATATATATATATATATATATATATATATATATATATATATATACGTATGCATATGTGGGTATGTGAATTTGCGTGCGCGCGTCTGTGTTTGTGGGTGAGAGAGAGAGAGAGGTTAGCTTGTATAATAGTATCCCAAACAATATGAAGATGTTTAGAGAAAGTGATTTTTTTTTTATCAAAGACGTGTTTCGCCAAAGAAATCTGATGTTCCTTTTTTCATCATCAATTTGATTAAAAGAAAGACAAATCTATATGTAATTGTTTTAATTAAACTTATGAATCAAAAGAGAACATGAATTTCTCCGGGTAAACGTGTCTTTGATAAGAATTTTCCACTTTGACTCATCATTATATGTATTCGTGTGTGTGTGTGTGTGTTTTCTCTCCTGCCTTTTTTTTGTTTTATACATAGATGTTGATTTTGAATATATGACATACAGACAAAACCAGATTGGCTTCAATATTGTGGGGTGCGAGACAAGGCTGCTGGTCTTTATGCAAATAGTTTACATACTGTTCTTGATTCCATTAGATGATGTAAGAGTTTCAATTCAATTTCTTTTATATCATTATGTCAATATGCTCTTCTCGCTTTTCCATCGATGGTACCCCGACAGCTTCAAGATTCCTCTTCAGTTTGCTTTTGTGCCTGAACCATAGTCTGCATATGTTTCGTTTGTCTGTGTGTAGCTGGTTTATAGGAGACATTAGTTGTTCGATTGTTGCTCATTCTGATGATATGACCAGACCATCGCTATTAAAATCGAATCATAAATGTCTCTTTGCTTCCAATTCTCCACTTTGCAAACGTAACAGAATTTGGGATCTTGTATCCGAGTATATATCCAAAGAATGAATGATGACATCCAGGAAGTCCTAACCAACCCGCCGTATTCACCAGACATTGCCCCGTCCGATTATCATTTGTTCCGGTCGATGGCCTATGAACTGGCTGAGCAGTTATTATGAAGATGCCAAAAAATGAGTCGACTCGTGTTTAACCTTAAATGACGTATCATTTTTCCGACGTGGGTTTCAAATTCTGCCAGAAAAATGGAAAAAAGTAGTACCTAGCTATGGACAATTTTTAGTGACATGCTTCTTACTAATTTTTTGTAAATAAAACATTACTTTTCATGAAAAACAGTAAAAACTTATTCAAGGTCCTAATATATATAATCACACACACACAAACACACGCATACACACACACACAAACACACACACACATATATATATATCTGTATATATATATATATATATATATATATATATATATATATATATATATATATATATATATAGATAGATAGATAGATAGATAGCTTATAATAAAAAGAAAGATCAGTGCGATATATAATCCGGTGTTCTTATTGATATTTTATTCTTACAAATATATCATTATTTATTTTATATATTTTTTATAATATAATTATTTATTATTATTATTATTATTATTATTATTATTATTATTTTTTACAAAACATTATAATATATATTATTATTTTAAATCAGTTAATTTATGATATATATATATATATATATATATATATATATATATATATATATATATATATAATTAACACTATATGCCATTGATACACTATTTCTCGTACTGACAGCAAATTTAAGCAATATCACGCTGTGTTAGTATATTGCTGGGTCAACTTTTGGTACTACCAGGTGCTTCATACTTGGATGTGCGTGTGGTGTAATTGATAACGGCTCGGAATTGAAAATCGGACTGCAATATGCTATTTCCAGTCGGGTTTGTTACACTCACTTCTGCGCAAATTCCGTTGGGAATGGATGAATTCACTTTTTTTACTCCCAGATCTCTTTTACTTGTTAGGATTTGTCCCAGTAAATAAATATTATCA
Organism: Acanthosepion pharaonis; assembly: GCA_903632075.3. Lineage (NCBI taxonomy): Eukaryota > Metazoa > Mollusca > Cephalopoda > Sepiida > Sepiidae > Acanthosepion > Acanthosepion pharaonis. Next base: position 1,006,989 of record CAHIKZ030000125.1, on the reverse strand, counting down.
GAAAATAACTTACAATCGAAAAATATTTTTTCTGAGTGTAAATAACTTGCAAAAGTTTAATAAGTCATAATAATACCTATCTCCCTATCTCTCTCTCCCTCTCTTTCTCTCTCTCTCTCTCTCTCTCTCTCTCTCTCTCTCTCTCTCTCTATATATATATATATATATATATATATATATATATATATATATATACACGCTTCGTTTCATTTGGATATTGTCAACTTCACAATATAGTAGAGCTAGTTGGCACCGTATATGAGAAAAGATTCTCCATGACTAAATTCACTCCATCAGAAATTTTGAAACGGCTTGAGGTATGAACATTTCAAAGTGTTTGTCTGCTAATCTTTGGACAGTGCAGAGGATTCAGAAAGATTTGTTTGAGTCTGATACTGATTACGAAGGTGTTTGTAGTGATCACTGATGATGGAGAATTTATGCCTCCAGTCATCTTCCTGCGTGGCCTCAAACTCAATACGGAGACCTTCATCAGGTGCCTTGAGGAGTTAGTTCTGCCCTGGGTAAAAGGGGTGTTTGCTCCGAGACCCTATATCTGACAGCAGGACTCTAAACCATTCCACACAACAGGAGAACCCTGGAATGGCTCTCAGACAATTTCTGCGACCACATCACCTCTTACATCTGGCCACCTAACTCCGCAGATTGTAACAAGAATTAAGGCAGCGTTCACTCATTTCCACAAGAACACAAAAATTGCAGGAAATAACCGAAGTCATCTTGAGTTTGGGTCTAAAGCCAGTGGCGATTTTATTGAATAAATTTCCTATTTAGTATTTCAAGACATTTTTGTGTAAATATAATTTATCCATCGCACCCTGTATATAATGCCTTGTAACTTGTAGGAAAATGTCTTGTTTTGATTAATTTCCTGTTTAAGCGTTCACATTAAGTAAATTTTAGAAATAATTATCTGGCTGTGTTATTGAAATTTAGTGTAACGATGTTTAAATATTCGTCTTTTGGGAAAAAAACGTCTTCGATTTGCGTGATTTCAGTACAGTTCGTGGTGTTTTCAATTTTATGCTGTCAGACACGCCTCCTCGATCGGAACGAAAGTATTAAAAACAACTAATTAATTGGGTTTAACATTTTTTTTTCATTTGAAAAGTCAGGAGGCATTACAGTCAGATAAAAATTTACGAAAGAAAGCTTCATTATTTTTCATTTTATATCTTTTCTTTCTTTAATTATATCATATTACAAAACTAAGTTAAAATATATAATACAATGTTTTATTTTTTATATATAGATTAACAGGAGGAATGTTTTTCCTAACTATATATTTTTCATCTTCTACGTACCGTTTCCATTCAGGACGTAGGCAATCATGCCTCTTTACATCTTCTCCTTTGTAGTTCTTTTCTGGTTTCCCAAGGTATTTTGCGTTTTCTTATTTGCATTTATTTGGCATTTCAGTGTCAAATTTTGTAAGTCCTTTTTTTCTCATGATGTGCCCGATAAATCTCAATATTTTTTTTCTAATTGTAAGTATAAATGTATTTACGTTTTCTTTAATATGTCAGTCCATTTTACATTGGGCATTCTGCAAAACCATATTCCTGTTGTAATTTTCCTGTTTCTTTATACTTTGCTTAACTTTTGGAAAGCACTTTCGTTATTTGAACATCGTAGTTGCTTTCTTATGCCCTATCCCTTATTTGTACTTCCATTTTGAGCTGTTACTTTTCATGGCGACCATAACATCCGTTTACATACAGATATCTTTTCTCCCTACTTCTCACTTTATTATATTATTACCTCTAGGAGTTCCTGCTGTTACCTTTTTGTGTCTGTTATCAACACTGTGCCAACTGCTGTCTTGTTATGGTTATATCCGTCAGTAATGAATACTAATTCTCGCAGAACTACTATAAAGATTGTATAAGTCGCATCATTATCATGTGACCCTTTTTATCTTTGTGCACTTAGTTCATTTTCTATCTGTATGCAGACGGTTTGCCTCAGGCAAATATTGGAGATTATTTTAATAATATCCTAAATATTCCAATCATACCTAATAGATAAGACAATTCTTTGTGACGTTTGCTTTTGCATAATTTATATAACGTAGGTATACATCGTTTTGTTTTTCTAATATTCATTTCTTTATAATTATGTGTATAAATCCGGTGGTTTGATATTTAGCAAGAGCTCTTTGACAGAATCCAAGGAAAAGCCAGCAAAATCACTAACCCTCTTCTGTCGTCTCATCTTCATTCTCTTTCCCACTGCCGTAAGATTGCCTCTCTGTTCCTTTTTCTATAATTAAGCTCATGGTAATATTTCGGATGAGCTATTTTCTATGATGCCTAGACTCTTTGAATTTATGCACAGTACTAAACTTGCGTCGAGGTCTCATCAACTTACAGTTGAGTTGGTTAGATCTGAGCGTAACTTCTATACTAAAATTTAATTTTCTCGCAACTCTCGCTTGTGGAACTCGCCTATGTCTTCATTCTTTCTAGTTAACTTTAATTCAAAAATTTAAATGCAATGCCGAACGCTATCTACTCTCGTCCTGATCACACTTCTTTTGTTTCTTGCTCCTTATCCAAGAATTCCACACCTGGTAACACCCTTGTGTCTCAGTTACTTTACTGCCTTGCTTGGGCCCATTCCATGTTTCAGGTTTTTAAGGAAATTTACCCCTATTCTTGACTTGTATCCTGTCTAATTCTGCTACATGCATTAATCGTCAGAATTTGGTTAAGTTTTGTTATGTAAATAATTAGGTTGATTGCTGAACAGCGTTCATATTCTTTTGAACCTGTATTCTTAGCGCTACCAAAACGGATATAAAACGGTTTTATCACTGTCTAAGGCTGTCGTTATCTCTTTTAGAATCCTATATGGTCCTGCTGCTTTGTTTCGTTAAATAACAACTGCTGACTTCAAATCAAACTTCAGTATTTCTTACCTTTCCATAATTGTTTGTATTATATATTTTTCCATTTTGTTGTAGAAGAGTTTTACGATGTATTCGTTCCAGCTTTGAAGTATTTGTATCTCTCTGTTATGAGCTTTCTAACTTTGGTTTTATGCTTAATGTCCAAGAACACTTTTGAGTCATTTTTTATTCATTTATTCATATCTGCCAAATGGTACTCATTCTTTTTCAATCTGCACAATTTCCTGTGAGTTATAAGTTTCTTTCTAAATTTTTGTGTGCAATGTTATTTATTGTGCAACATACATTGGCCTTGTTTGTTGTCTCGTTTTCTTTATATTGATTATCTCATGCTATTTTCTTGGATGTCTCATGGTTTATTTCATTTGTTATCATCTCTAAAGTTTCACCTAATGTTTTGTACATTAGAAATTAATTCTCATTTCGTTCAGTGTATCTGCTCTTTAAAGTAAGAACAGATATATCTCTGGAATTCAGGAATTGGTCTATCGAAGTTTGGTGCTTCTTTGGCCCTTTCAGGTTTAGTAGTTTCTCTTAAAGGTCACATATATCTTGGGGTGATTACTATCTTAGACGGTACCTGGTTATGTTCTAGAGTGTAAAACTGCATTCCTCAATCACTTATGGATCGTTATGTAGTCGATGTGGTTTTCCGTTTCTCGTCTTGGCTATTCCATGCCCATAATCTTATTGGGTGTTCAGGAAAAAAGGTGGTGGTTTGTCGTGCACAACTGAAACTATTTTTGCCGGCATTCATTGCTGGTTCATAATCCGAATTACACAAATTTAGCACCATCCTTGCATATTTTGGAAGTCAGGCATCACGTGGCAATTGGAAATTTTGTTGTGATTTGCATTGCTAACTTGTTTACTCCCATGTCCATTACGTCTATATTAAGTGCTTATATGTTATTTTAAATTCATATATATATATATATATATATATATATATATATGTGTGTGTGTGTGTGTGTGTATATATATATATATGTGTGTGTGTGTATTAATATATATGCATATATATATATATATATATATATTAAAAAGAAGAGGGGTGCCGCAAACGTTTTTGGTTGTAATGTGGATTTATTGAGAAAAAAATATTATACTTTGTTTTACATAATTTCACGACACGTGTTTCTGGTCTGGTCTCGCAACCGTCTTCAGGTGAAAGTGGAGATTTTTACATATTATTAAAAATAATTAATTTTTCTTCATGTTCAATGTGGAATATTCTCGATATGAGACATTCTGTTTGTGTGTTGGCAATCCAAATTTTCTTTCTAGAATTGTCAATGAAGAGTTCTGCGTGAAGGGTCATAAAACAATTAAGGTTTGTCCAGCGAGTAGTTATCGGCATTTAATCTTTTAATGTTTTAGTGACCTCTATGTGCTCTTGGATCTGTTTCTATTTTGGCGTGTTCCTGTCAGCATGCGTGTATATATGCGTGCGTATATTTCCCTTACTACGAGGAATTCGTAAACTTATTTGTACTTATACACGCATACACACACATACGCACATACACACTATCCCACCACAAGTAGTCAGTACACACACACATATACACACATTTTCCCAAGCTACATGGAACCAGTACACACACACACACACATACATACACACACACACACACACGTACTTCTTAAGTTGTCAACATCCATATATACATACATAAATGTATGTATGTACATACCACAAACGTATATATATCTCCTCGTGTCTCCCGTATATGAGTGTGCGTCCATGTATGGAGCGATCATTGTATCTGGTCACCCTGTGTGCATTTTTTTTTTTTTTTTTTTTTTGGGGGGGTTGACAACAATCTATTCAGTTCGGGTTTGAATTTGTCTATAAACATTTTTCCTGTATTTGTAGATACGAGTAATTGTCTGTTTGATATATCGGCATGATATTAAACTTACCCTGGTTACATTTGAAAATGTGTTGTGATACAAAAAGTTTTTCTGTTGTCTGTCAATTTTATATTGCTTTTGTGTAGGAGACCCTGTTGTTCAGTTGTTGGCTGATGCCTATATATGACTTCTTACATTTTGTGCATTTAAGTGCATAAACTACATTTTGGAGTTGCAGTTTAAGTTTTTGTTTATTGTGAATGTTTTTTTAAAACTTATCAAAAACGAGTAGGAGTTTTCCTTCTATAAAGAAATTCCTCTAGACCAACTTAGAAATAAAAAGAAACGTAACGTCGAACAAACTCTAGCATATGTCTCAACGTACAACAAAAACAACCCAGAAATATTCCCAGAAATCACAAAAAATCTAGATTTACTTAGCAAGAATAATAAACTGAATAATATACTAAAAACAACCAAAATAATTAAGAGCAAACGCCAATCTAGAAACCTAAAACACATATTAACCTCATCTAAATTTAGTCAACACAAAATACAGGGAGTCACAAAATGCAACAAAAAAAGATGTGGAGTTTGTGACATCATTATAGAAGGAAACTCCTACACTTTTGAAAACCCAAAAAAAACATTCACAATAAACAAAAACTTAAACTGCAACTCCAAAATGTAGTTTATGCACTTAAATGCACAAAATGTAAGAAGTCATATATAGGCATCAGCCAACAACTGAACAACAGGGTCTCCCTACACAAAAAGCAATATAAAATTGACAGACAACAGAAAACTTTTTTGTATCACAACACATTTTCAAATGTAACCAGGGTAAGTTTAATATCATGCCGATATATCAAACAGACAATTACTCGTATCTACAAATACAGGAAAAAAACTTTATAGACAAATTCAAACCCGAACTGAATAGATCGTAACCCCCCCAAAAAAAAAATAAAACATGCACACAGGGTGACCAAATACAATGATCGCTCACATACATGGACGCACACTCATATACAGGAGACACGAGGAGATATATATATGTGTATGTACACATACATACATTTATGTATGTATATGCGGATGTTGACAACTTAAGAAGTACGTGTGTGTGTGTGTGTGTGTGTGTGTGTATGTGTGTGTGTGTGTGTGTGTGTGTGTGTGTGTGTGTACTGGTTCCATGTAGCTTGGGAAATATGTGTGTATATGTGTGTGTGTACTGACTACTTGTGGTGGGATAGTGTGTATGTGCGTATGTGTGTGTATGCGTGTATAAGTACAAATAAGTTTACGAATTCCTCGTAGTAAGGAAATATACGCACGCATATATACACGCATGCTGACAGGAACACGCCAAAATAGAAACAGATCCAAGAGCACATAGAGGTCACTAAAACATTAAAAGATTAAATGCCGATAACTACTCGCTGGACAAACCTTAATTGTTTTATGACCCTTCACGCAGAACTCTTCATTGACAATTCTAGAAAGAAAATTCGGATTGCCAACACACAAACAGAATGTCTCAAATCGAGAATATTCCACATTGAACATGAAGAAAAATTAATTATTTTTAATAATATGTAAAATCTCCACTTTCACCTGAAGACGGTTGCGAGACCAGACCAGAAACACGTGTCGTGAAATTATGTAAAACAAAGTATAATATTTTTCTCAATAAATCCACATTACAACCAAAAACGTTTGCGGCACCCTCTTCTTTTTTAATATACATACTTTTCTCTCGTTGGAACCACTACAACATATTTCTTTTATATATATATATATATATATTTATATATATATATATATATATATATATATATATATATATATATATATATAGTTTTAAGGTATGCTATATTTATGGGATAAAATGCACAATATCAGAGATAGAGCGTATGTAAATATAATTATAAAAGTGAACATTGAAGTCAACACTCAGAGGCCACAGGCTGTTTCATGCTAGGCGCAATTGTCAGATATGATTGCGGCTAACATGAAACAGCCTGTCGCCTCTGATTGTTGACTTCAATCTTTACTTTATATATATATATATATATATATATATATATATATATACATAAACGTATATATCGAAATAATAAAATTTGAAATTGCATTTATAGTTTCACTGCAAGAAAATATCGTTATGGAAGTAACGGCCATAAGCAAATGTAATAAGAGAAGCGGTCATGATATTACGTGTTTCCAGGCATATAATTGTGTTTAAATATTAAACGAAGAAAATGAACTCTAAGAAAATTTATACTGTTAGCAAGAAACAATTCGTATCTTCGGCGGAAACTAGTCAGAGATTCTAGGCTTTCTGGAATAACGACAATCAATGATATGAATAACAAAATTAGTAAATATAATTTAGCAAGCAGCAGATAGTTCAGGTAAAACAAATGGAAATCGCAACAGTAAAGAGAAATAGTTAATGAACCCAAGGACTCGAGGCAAGATGCTGTAGTCTACGGATAGAAAAATGAGATACATCTTGAAAATGGAAAATAGATCAAATTAATCAAAATATGTTAGAAGAAAAATAAAATTTCGTCAAGGTTAAAAGTTAAATTAGAAGAGATTAAAACTTGTTTCTGAAGCATATATAGGTAAGCAAAGAATCCTTGTATTTAAAGTTAGAAATTGGGAATATACCAAATGCATGGCATCATAGTAAAGCCAGCTGGCCTTTATCATGAAAATCAGTATTCTTGAAACCAAAAATAACAGGTGCTGCCAGTCCTGTTTGGGTAAACTTCATCGATATAATTGATTGATATATCAGGTTTCTCAGGCTTATCCACAATTTACAGGTTATTGAAAGTCAGAATATATATATATATATATATATATATATATATATATATATATATATATATACTGTAAGAATTTTTATTTTGATATAATGATTTGGTGATACAAGACTTATTATTTAACACATAACTAGAATTGGTGGATTCATAATTTTCCTAATAGTAATTGGGAGTAAACGATTATAACAAACCCAACTGGAATTGGAACTCGGCTCTCCAATTATAAATTTCTGTGTCATTACAGTACCCGTACATCCTCTGGTATTGCGAAGCGGTTACCTATCTAGGTATTGATCAGTTTCGACGTTGCTTAACTTCAGCGATTATTATGGGAAATGGTGTATTTACTTGATATGGCCATAATCCTTCTTTATCAACAGACCAAATAATATGGAATGATAACTTGCAAATCGTTGTAGTAGACTTTTAAATGGTTCGGGAGAATTTAACAAATGTTTATCAGGTAGTGATTTCATGCAAATATCAAATTGTTCTTAAAATTCCTGTTTCAGTATAGTAATTCTACTGTAAGTGTAATGATACAGAACTTGTCAGTTACGACACTAACGCTGTTCAAAATTAAAAATAATTGCCTAAAGAACATACTAACATAATCGGTTTGGCAGAGACATGTTCTAAAAGTGGCGACTCACAAATAAACTATTTACGTAAATCAAATCAACTTGTAAAATTTACCTTAAATTTTCATTTGATACTCATTGCTTTCATGCATTGTGATAAATGGCGATCTATTAGTAATATTGGATGAATTACAACTCAAGGGTCGACCCGGTCGAAAAATCTGGTCTTCGAATTTCGTCATTTTTTCACTTTTGGTTCTGTCTTTCCTATTCTCAGTTTTGACTCTTGTGGGGAGTGGTACAACTCCAGGTGTAAATGAATATGAGCTCCATCGAACAATCAGCCTAGTGGGCCATATAACAGAATACATCTCCCTAATTCTAATGAATAGAACACACAGCAGAATCCGACTGGAGATAGGACATAAACAGTGTGGGTTTGTCAAAGACACTAGGATAAGGAACGCGATATTTATATTCAAAATGTTACCAGAAAGAGCAATACAAATGCAGAAGAACGTGTACCTGCAAATGCATTTGTTATAATACACCACAAAGAACTTTTAGAACTGATTAGCAACCTGGGTATATTTAGAAAGGACATTAGAATAATCAAGAACATATACTTCCAGAAAATCTCCCGCATACAGAGAGAATATGAGTTCAGTAGATATGCAATACAAGATTTGTCATATTAACACATCTCAGTAGGCTGTATTTGATGTAATATCCTAAAACAAAGTCTATATATATATATATATATATATATATATATATATATATATATATATATATATATATTATGTGGTGCAGTTCAATTTATGTTAGGATGACTCATCCTACAAAAAGTAGATTAGTAAAGTTAATGATATAAAAAGTTGCATTAACCTATAAATCACTCGATGAATGTTATAATCTTTGTTTTAATAATTATAAGCTGCATAAGTTCTTTTTTATATATATCATTAACTTTACTAATCTATTTGTGTATGAATGATTCATTGTTTTATACATACCTATATATATATATATATATATATATATATATATATATACACAGATATATATATATATACGAATTTCATATATTCATGTATATATAGGTATTATATATACATGTGAATATACTTTTACATATATATATATATGTGTGTGTGTGTGTGTGTGTGGGTGTGTCCATCTGCTCAGATGATCAAACACACTCACAGCAAATTGGAGCGAAAGCGGTGTATTGATCATTATGTGGATACAACTACCATTAGGTATAATAAAGTATTACTTCCTGAACCATGTAAACTATTTTCCGATTGAAGAAAATGTTTAGATCATGCAATTACAGAGTTATTCCTTCATTATGGATCTTATATCAAGTTATGAACACATTATTTTGCTTAGAAATTTATGCAGCATCAATTTTTGACATCTAAATGTGATTGATTCTAAACGGAAACACCCTGATTTCATTTTTCATCATTTCACCGTAAGTTGGTTGATAAAACAAGAGGTTCCAAAGAGTGAAGTTAACGGAGGAAACGATGCTTAGGTGAAGAAGATAATAATAAAACAAGTAACAGGCTTGAGTTTCCGTTAAATATAATGGTTAGCTTTTGAAGAAGACCAAAATTATTCGAACATTATGGAATGGCGCTACACAATTACAAACAAAGAACGGTGCATAATAACAGAAATCACAACACTGGAGAAATTCAAAGGCAGCGACAACTATATAGATATCACCTGTAAATCGAATGGAAAGTAAGCGCATTATCAAATTCTGATATTCTACATGACTCATCCAACGTAAGAAGATAAACTACATCCAACAGCAAGGACACTGATCAGGGGTTTTGAGGAGCGTATAACCACTTCTTAATTCCTGGTGTTCAAAGGACCACCTGACCAGGGGTGATAGCATATGATAGTGTGCCATCTATGGGTAAAAAGTTAACACGCGAACGGGTTTCAAAACAATATGAATGTGTAAACGTAGGTTTTAATACCAGCAATCTACTTTCGTGAAAAAATATTATCAGCAATAAATTTTTGAAGAAAACATTATTGCCAGCAATACCTTATTACCAGCAATACATTTTTGAGAAAAATATTAGCAGCAGCATATTTTTGAGAAAATAATTACCAACAATAAAAATATTGCCGGCATTATATAATCCTTTGAGACTGATATGCCGTAAAAGAAAACAAATTAAACCAAACTACATGACTACAAAAATGTTAGGAAAGAATGACTTATCAATATTGGAAAGTATGATAGCAGCTACTGGACTTGAGAAACTTTTTTTCCTGAAAATCTGTTTCAAGAGAAATATTTTAAAATTTCACTCTACAATAACACTGGATTCTCTGTCCAAGAATGTCGCGTGTCTCTTCATAATGAAATGGCTAAATTACCATTACCAAACAGAAAACATCCTTAAAATATTTTAGATATGTTCAATTGCTAACAAATAACACAGATAATAGATGTTCCTTGTTTTTATTATAAATTGTTTACTGTAGATATGACATATTTTGACAGATATCGTTATTTTTATAGCTTACACTGACACAAATTCCTAGGCTTGAATCATTAAGTGATATTACTCCACTTCTCTCCTGGACCTGTTCAATAAACATCAACCTTTAATGTAGATCTCTAGATATGTGAAAGCGTATTTGAGTTTCATATGTCTATATTATAGAAAGCAACCAGTCAGTCAGTGAAGTAACATACGTGATCATGTGTATTTTGACACATGACTAATTTGTCAGAAGATTATCCCTCAGTAGGCTGTCATTTCATTCTGCCGTTGACTGGTTGCCAACACAGTCTAAACAACAAATTGTCTTACGGTTCAACACAGCTGGGAGGAGAATAGGTGGATTCCCACCTTTCACAAGCATATTCGTGCATAAATCAATAAAAGAAACACGACTGAAGTTCGAACTCGGTTCATTCCGAGCTGATATTCATTACGCCACAAGACATATCCCGCAACCAGTGAACATAGAACGCACATCACATGCTTGATAAAATCTGAGAGACGATATGGCCAGCTATTCGGAAACAATAGGGATTTCTTTATTTCTTATTTTCTAAACATAGTGGTAATACATAATTTTTTCCTACTTGGTTAAATATTTAAAGCGATCAGTCAAGAAATAATTGTATATGTTAGATTTGAGAGAGAGTATTTTATTTATGACAAGATGCCATCAAATAAAATGATTAATATAGATATCAAGAAATCCAGTAGTTTCATCCCAGTTGAGAATAAAATAATAAAAATGTACCACAATCTGACTTGTAATTGTGTAAGTAAAGCATAAAATCAGGAGGAAGATAATTGTATGACTACAAATATCCAGACGACGAAATAAATATAATTGCTTGCATCATAGTTCTGGATCAGTACGAAATATTATGTGCCACGCAAATTGATTGCTAAGGTGTTCAACCCTGAAGCGTCATTATAGTTCAGATAGAATCATGTCTGTATATATATTAGGTCATACAGAAATTTGTATTCGCTGATCCACAGAATTTGTTTGATTGTATTGAGTATGGCGTTCATTAACCGTGTGAACTACTTTCTGTTTTTTTTTATAAAGAAATATTTAGCAGAATGCTGCATGCCATTCTAATTATACGTTTTAAGAAAGCAATGAAAAACTTGTGTGCATTTATGGAAAAAACATAAACTTCAATATTATTTTGCGTCATAATAATGCATTGCAGCTTCACATGCTTCATTTTTTGAGTAACATTATATAATATTTCGTAACTGCAACCAAGTGAAATCTCAGAATGGTTTCTATAAAGATGTATGCCTATTCTCGAAATTGAAATAAGCGTTGCCAAAAATTACGATTCCATCCTGAGCCGAAGATAAAATTGCCGAAGATTTGACTTTCACACACACACACACACACACATATATATATATATATATATATATATATATATATATATATATATATATATATATATACAGAGAGAGAGAGAGAGAGAGAGAGAGAAAGTGATAACGGGAGAGATTCTATCAGCGCAATTTTTCACAATTTCAAATACTTGTTCTGATCACTCAAAGAATTATCTTTACGTATGCTTCTTCTTTAGGATTCATACGAAAGGAAGGCACATCTACTAACATGAAACACTGATAAATGAGATAAATACCTGCCTAGAGTCCCAATTCATGGATTCCTGTAAATATGCCACCACATTTGCATAAAACTGTTCATGAAAGAATGATTAGTTGATATTTGGGTTTTTGTATCAGTCAGGTCACTATGTCTGGAAAGATCTTTAATGAACACCCGATGCGTATAGATAGATAGGTACATAGATTGATAGATAGATGAACAGATATGATTAAAATTAGACAAACTCTGAAACAAAAGCATACCGTTAGTTTACAGTTTGATACATACTAATACTTGATAAACATTGAAATCATTGTTAAGAAATGAAGATTCATATTTCCATGGGTAACCACGTTAATAATACTGATAGCATAGAATATATGAAATTTTAACACATGAATATATATATATATATATATATATATATATTTATTAAAGACATTTTTATGTTTAACGTTGTTATTTATAGATACAAGTATTTAAGCAAATGCTCTGTTTATGATAAACAATATTAAATAACATTTACCGGCCTGAATGTCAAAGAACCTTACGGTTAAAATATTCAGCGTCTTTGACGGTTCCGAAGGATGCAGGTTCCTATCAAAGAACCGAATATTTTCTGATGAAAATTTCTCGGACATTCAGGCCGGTAAATCTTATTTAATACTGCTTATCATAAACAGAGCATTTGCTTAAATACTTGTATCTATAAATAACAACGTTAAACATAAAAATGTCTTTAATAAATAAATTGTCGGACCTTGTCCATTTCTTAACATATGACGTCATTTGTTTACATTCGATACGCCAGAGCAGTTATGAATGTACGAGATTCATGGAAGATTGAAGTTTATAAACAGTAAATTCGACCTTGTCTACCGTAAGGTTCTTTCTGACCGAGACGGTTAAGGCACGTCAGCGTAAATGACGGTTCCGTATAGGATGCAGGTTCGAATCCTGTCAAAGAACAAATATTTTCTATGAAAATTTCTCGGACATTCAGGCCGTAAAATGTTATTTAATACTGTTTATCATAAACAGAGCATTTGCTTAAATACTTGTATCTATAAATAACAACGTTAAACATAAAAATGTCTTTAATAAATAAATTGTCGGACCTTGTCCATTTCTTAACATATATATATATATATATATATATAGGATATTACACCGGATACATGTAAAAATCGATACACATTTGCACTCACGTTTAGATGCGTATAAATGCATCTCATCAGGCGATTCTTTCTCATTTTATATATATATGTGTGTGTGTGTGATACTACAGAATTGTAAATAACTTTGCAGACAAAACCGCATTTTACAAAAGAATAGCCATTTATTTTAATCCACCAACTTACATATATATATATATATATATATATATATATATATATATATATATATATAGAGAGAGAGAGAGAGAGAGAGGTGGATTGGGGTGGGAAGAGAGATAGAGATAGGTTTTCTGCAGATTCTCCCGTATTTAAATTTATAGTGGACGATAGATAGATAGATAGATAGATAGATAGATAGACAAGTATTCGGTCATAAAGGTTACATCTGAATGTCGTGAAACTTATGTAAAATTAAACATATAAGAAACCACACTGCCTTAGGAAAATGGCGAAACAGTGAAAGGAATCCGTAGAAATTGACAGAAATAAATGACATTTTGACATTATTTTGATACTTTTGCAATGCTACAAAAATATTCTTTTATTTCTCTGCCTGTTCTTTGAATGAACCGAAAAGAATGAAAAATTAAGGTTCCTGCAAAAGTTTAAGTGCATCCCTGAAAAGAATGCATAATACCTTTTTGGAAATTGTATTTTACCTCTGGCTTGAATTACATTAATATAAAGTGTGCTTCGAGTAAATCCGAGAAAATGTTTTTGCCAAATAAAATTAATATATATATATATATATATATATATATATATATATATATATATATATATATATATATATATATATATATATATATATATATGATTATGTCTACAGTTACATATATGTATATACATTTATCTAAATAAGTTCATAAACATGGTAAACGTTTTTATTATTATAGTTAATGTGTTCACAGTAGCAACGTTAGTAAATGATTGATATTTGTAAACTTGGCTGGATTATACATAGGCAACATATTCACTTAATATTGATTTATAATATATTTCGCCTCACTACAAATACTGATAAAAACATTTAATTAAATTCTCTGATTTTGATATGCATGATAACTACCCTAATTCCCAACGTATAATATGCTTTCATCCATAAAACGCACACCTAACTGTTTCTACTCACGATTATTACGCACCCCATATTTGGTTATCAAACCCTATAAATTATGCCTCTCCAATTTTATTACGACCAGCGTATCCTACTCTTATTTGAAAAAAAAGGTCTTAAATATAGAATAACATTATTCTAATGTAGTTTAATAATAATTCTTAATTTATTTTATGGCAATTTTTTAAAGATTTCTTGTAGCTTTGCATAATACGAATATATGATTTTGCTAATTTATTTTAAAAATACGTAATATACATGGGGAATTACGATGTATGAAACAGAAATTTATATATATATATATATATATATATATATATATAGTGGAACAGGAATTTATATATATATATATACACATATATAAATTCTTGTTTCACTATATATATTTATATATATATATAGAGAGAGAGAGAGAGATGGAGAGAGAGTATCTCATATTATTAGTCTCTTTATGGTTTATCTCACTATAAAATATATAGTTATTGATATATTTGTGAACATATAAATTGATGTATCTTTTAAGTTGTAGATTTCTATTTCTGTTTGTACATGTACATTTATGTACTATTCTGTGGAAAGTACTGAGAATAATTTTCAATCTATTCTTTCTCAGCAGACATTCTTTCGGCGCCAATTATGGGGAAGTGATACGCCACAGAGTCAACCTTTCTGACACAATTTTTAGTTGAAAATATATTTTTTTTATATTTTGTATATCGTTATGTGATTTGGAAGTTTTTTCATCCCTCATAATTAAATACAGATTTGTGTGCTTTTCCCTTTTATTTCTCTTAGACATTAGTTTTATCTCTTTTTTTATCTTCTTTTCTTCCCTACCGTGGATTTTATTTTAATATCGTATCCGCGTATTTGCACACAAAACATCGTATCAATTTTCGGCGTTAATCTATTGAGAATTTTGCTTTTTAATCTTTTTTTGTTTTTATTCCAATTATAAAATTGTTAACTGTGTATTTTCTGCTTCTCTATTTCCTTTATTTATTTTGGATTGCTATCCTCGATTTCAATTTGTTGCCTTCATAAAAAGAGCATAAAATTATAATAAGAATTTTATTGATTACTTTTGTGAATGCGTATGTTGTCTATTATATTTTAAATTATATTTTTCTGAAACTATATATGTATCATTTTACGTATATTTAATGGTTTGTATTCTAGTATGTTAAAATGTTTTCATACATTAATATATTTTAGGGTTTATTATCAATATTTATTATTTATTTGTTTTTAACTAATATACACATAGAGTTTAGCCGAAAACAAACGAATTTCTAAATTTCAAAACTTTTAAATAAAATGCTATATCTTTTAAGAGATTAGCTCTTCTACGATACATGTTAAGAAACCCTCTATTGAATATACTTACTCAAACCAAGATCGATAGTCTAGGTAGATATTATCTAGTATATTGATTTGTATTTTTGATGTGAATAAAAATGGTCTTTCTTCCCTCCTGGATTAAAGATAGGTAAAAACATTATAGTGTTGAGTTATAGTTATATGACCAGCATAGATAGATTAATCAAAAGTCATAATACAAAAATAAAAAATGGCACAAAAAATATAAACTCACAGTACAGAGCTGAACACTAAAACAAACTCAGTTATTTTCTTAATATTTTAGATAAAGATTTTCAAATAATATGTTTAATTAAGGGAAATAATACATTGTCTTCAATTTTACAAATAAATTCTGAAGAAAGAAAACCTAAATCATGTTACTTTTTGTTTTTAATGTAAATGTTTACTGTGCAAAAAAAAAAAAAATGACTCACTTTTTATACTGTATTATTTATGGACAAATTTCATTTAATATTTTCTTAAATATGAAAATTAGTAAAATAAAAACAAAAATGTCATGAGTAATTTATGCTTCCACGTTTATTTTGCAGAATTTTGATGACGCTTAATGAGATTTTTGAACATGCCATCTACTAGCAAACTGTACCACTCTACAATAAAATTTACAATCAAAGCATCTTTTTTTATGAATGATTTTCTTCGAATGTCTCAATTTTATTACGCTCCATATATTCATGATTGCGTTTAGGTCAGAGGACTGCGATGTCCATATTATAACATTAAGATTTTTGAGCGGAAAAGTAATTTTTCATCGGAATTGATGTGTGGCATGGAGCATTACCTTGCATAAAAATGCGAATTAATCGATCAATTTAGAGTTTTTCGTCAGATGTCCAATATTTTTTATTATTAAGTGCTGTTCAGCGTTTTGTCTACTGGCTTGAAAAATCCAGTGCCAGTGAATGAGAAGCAACCCAAAAGCATAAAGTTGACAGGATACTTCACTCTATTAATTGTGATTTTCAAAGAGTTATCTTTCCTCCTCTATCTGATTTTCGTTCTTTTGTCTTTTGAAAACTTTAATATTTGTCTTGTCGGAGAAAAGAATATTTTTCCAATGACACTCAGTGAACGATTTGTAAGTGTTTGCCCATGCTAAACATTTAGCCTTATATGTTTTATTTAGCAGTGGCTTAAAATCATTTGAATCAGCTTTGTAACCTTGTATCTTTGTATAAGAGAGGAGTTGACACTTCGACATTATTGTTCCAGGTAGCAGCAATGTCTCTACGAATTGACCGGTTTTGGTTAATTTCTCTAATGATTTTCGGCTGGTTATCTCATCGATCTTGTTTTTTCTACCGCTTTTTTTAAATTTTGGCAAATGTTTCAGTGGAATTGAAGCTTCTCAAAACCCTCGAAAAAATTGAGTGAGAAGTGTTGACACTATCTGAAATTTCTCGAGTCGACTTCACAAATTTTGATAGGGCAACTACTGATAATATATCAGATTGCCTTGTGTCTCTTCTTATAGCTTTTCATAACAAAATACTAATTAATTATATTTTTCTATATATACTTTTAAATAATTCTAGGATTTTCAAGAATTTTTAAGAATAATGTAGAATGAAATTATGGAAAATAAATTACAAGGCGTTCTAAAATAATTGCACATTTTTTAATGAATCACCTTTTGCACAGTGGAAACACTTATTAAATGCTCAAGACTGGGTATTTTTATGTTTTTTTAAATAATAGTTAAATATTATTTATAATTATACTAATAATATGTATATTTTTAATTGAGAAAATAAATATTTTTTTATTTCTAATTAAATTTAAAAACAATTGAAAAACATATTTTTGAGTGACTTTTTTGTACACAGCTGTATGTAATTGTAGAAACAAAAAGTAACAAATTTTGCCTTTTAGGAGCAAAATGGCACTTCAAAAATATGATTTATATTTTTACGGAAAGGATAAAGGGGCAGTGTTATAAAAATTATTCCGGATCGACATAAACAATGATATGGAAATTATAAGATATCAATTATAAGAAAAAAAATATAGTCAAATACAAAAATGTGTGGGAAATTAAAGAAAAAAATATTTTGTTAAACTGATTTCATCCGAGATAATGCAAATCAGACATTTAAAAAGCTGGGCTATATTTACTCAAACTGACGGGTATGGAATTTTATTTAAGGCCAAGAGCTGGCGTTATCATGTCACCCTTAAAGAACAAAAAGCCCCCTTAATTTCTATTTACTACAATCCAGACACACACACACATGCGCGCGCGTACACACACACACACACACACACACACACACACACACACACACACACACACACACACATATATATATATATATATATATATATATATATATATATATATATTCATAGGTAACGTTGCTCAAAATCAGAGATAGAGAGCATGCAAATAGCAATGAGGATTACGCTCAAGCATAAAACAGTCGCCTCTTAGTGTTACTTTAAATATATATATATATATATATATATATATATATATATATATATATATATATATATATATATATATATATATATATATATATATTTCATCCGGAACAAAGGCGCTGATGATAATAAGATCGAATCATTAAACATGGGGGTAATCCTCTAATTTTCAAAAGACATAGTAATTTAGCCCGATTATCGAATTTTCTCTCCCCCTGCATACCTGTATGTATTATATCTAACAGTTTCTCTTGCACGAATTACAGTAAGTGTGCATTAAATTAATATTTATAATTTACACTATAAATGAAAGTTGACATTACTCTGGAATGGACATGCTTGTAATCGCGAATATGTCGACAAAATTGTAAGAAAAACTCACTTATACATCACATCCAAATCAGATAGTTAAAATGTCTGGAACACATAATGAGGAATAAGGGCATAAAAAATTTGAAACTCATTAGGCAAACTGAAGTGAAGAGAAGTGAAATTACCAAATAATGTATTTGAAGATCTTGGGTAAATCCATGGCAGGACATGGTTATGGTGTGATGTCAAAAAAATATTTTCTAAGAATCGCAAATTAAGGGCAAATGTCTACAGCCATGATTTCAGCGTCCTGAAAAAATATCTCACATAAAATTAAAATAATCATGATCATTGTAATATTTTTGTCACTCAATTTTCTCTTTCAAACGTACATGCATAATTTTCAATGGCTTAATATTATGATTGTGAACTGGAACTTCTGAACGGATTTGTAATCAAAAACTAACATTTTTCAAAATAAAATTTATCGAATTGTTTGGCTAATGGCATAAATATTTTATTTAGAGAGAAAATAATGAAATAGCAAGTGTGGAATAACAGAACTGCAGTGAAAAAAGTGGATAACTTGTTTGCGCCTCCTGCGTTCAATTGCAGAATTCCTCAAACATCAATCTTATTTGTATTGTCTCTATACTTTGTCTGAAAATTATCGTTTTACATGAATGAAAATTTCTTACGTATAACTCTACATATTTCTTACGTAGTGCTATACATATTTCTTACACCTTTAAAGTATCCCCACTTGGGACCACATGCTTTTTTCCCCAGTGTATCGTCATTGAAAATAGTTTGTTAATGTATTTTGAAGGAGAGGCATCAGCTGCCAGCTGCTTCATTGGGGATATATATATATATCAGACGAAACAGGTATTTAATATTCTCAATAACACATGGTTCCGGTATGTTTCAAACATGATTATTTTTATTTATGTTATTTTTTTTTCATTATTTTTAAATTCAATTTGCAGATTATCAGCTATGGACTATTGTGACACTTATCGGAATTGAATATTAAATATACATATTCCCCTCTCACTATTAACTTGTGAGAGTCAAAATAAGAAGTTACTTTAATTTTAGCAATTGCAATAATAATAATAATAATAATAATAATAATAATAATAATGTATCAGGTTTCACAGTGTTGGCTTTCACTGAATACAAATTTCGGCTTGATAGAATGGCTCAATATTTTTAATGTAAAAAATGAATCTTTAATGTCACGGAAACTCTAAGAAACTGGTATAAACATCACCCTGATTCAATTACCGAGATAAGACCTGTAAGAATGTTATGGAACCTTAAAATACGCACAGATAGAACAATCAAAGCTAATCAGCCAGACATCTTGATCTAAGACAACAAAAACTGAATGTGCCTTCTTATTGACATGGCAGTCTCTGCAGATTGTCATGCGACTTTTAACATCTACAAAAATATCACAATATAAGAATCTTGAAATGGGAGACTCAAAAAGGTGGCAGATGGGTACAGCAATAATTTCAGTTGTAGTTGGAGCCCACGGATTGATTGAAAAAGGTTCCGATAGACACACTAAATGTCTTCCAGTTAGCCCATGCCTTAAAGAAATACAAAAAAGTCTACTCACGATACATCTCGCACATTAAGAAGACCTTTGTCTATGTAAAATAAGTGAGATATTTTTCCTTGCTTGCTTTTTCACTAAAGAAATATCAGAGTATAATATCATGAAAACATTTTGACAATAGATCACTGGATGGGATCCGGAAGGAAATAGATCAGAAATCCAATGAATTAAAATAATAATTATTATAATGGTGTTTAGAATGGTATTTTGTTTCGATGTGAATTGTTAACATGTTTAAATTTAAATATATTTTAATCGATATGTTTCCCCAACGAGGCAAGAGGAATTATGAAAAAAAATTAAAGAAAAATTAAAATATAAATATTCAATTTTAAATTCAAGCTTCTCTTTATAAATTATGAATCTTTTAAGATTAGATCGAAATTGAATAGAGACAATTCTCTAGAAATATTTACACGGTATATAGAAGATAGTGATTTTTTCTAAAGGTTATGATTCTGCAGAGTTCAAGATCGATTATATGAATTGCGATTTCAGAAACATTATTATAACATTTCATGAGACTTTGTAAATTGAAGATATTTTTTAACAGACTTGATGTTATCAACCGATTTCAGTATCTTCAAGCAATTACTTTCTTCTTTTTATTGTCAGGTCCCATCCAGGCTTTAGTCACTACAGGTTATTTTTGAATGTCACGGGGCATATTTTAGGCAAAGGCGAGATGACGAAACGGCTGATGAAACTACCTAAATGTATGACAGAAAATTGGTTGATTGTGAGACGACAACAATTACTAAAATCTACAGAGAGGAAGTTTTGGAGTGAAATCATCATCCACGCCCTGAAGAGAAACACACGTAGAAAGAGTTTTGTTGAAATTTTTTTTTGTCTAGATTAGCTTTTAAGAACTACCAATGATTATGCATAATATTCCCTGTCTTTTGTCGACAGATTTGTGAATTTAGCATCAACGTGTAACAGCAGAAGGCTATGGTATAAAGACGTATTCTAGCTTTTTATTTCCCCCATTATGGGCATGATTATATTCGTGATATAATAACACCGTACTTTTATGACGAAACGGAATAGCTGAGAGAAAAAGGAAGGACAAATATGCTTTGTTCTTAGAGAGACTTTGATACCACTGAGACATACACAACAGTATATATACATATATACACATGTTCTAAGCGGAGAATAATATATCACATATATCTACACAGCGAGAAGAGTGCTAGCAGAAGCCAAAGGGGTCTTAAACATAATATGGTGTCCGGTGATGCCATGTTTAGGACTCCAGATGTAAACGAACCTGACTCATTCAATTTGTCGCAGGTAAAACATATTCCATGAAAGGGAAAGAGTGAGACTTCTATTCGCCCAAATTGAGGACTGCAAACAGGAGTTTCTTTCTATATCTGGGAAATATATATTCCCAACAGGAAACGGTATCATGGACTTGTAAACTGTAGCTTTTGCAGGGGAAGGCAGATTTAGCCTTAGGCTAAAATAAAAAAGCTAGGTTTTTCTGCCGGAAAAAAATGAAATTTATTGTCGCTTTTGCACTTGTATAGAGTGACGTCATTAACAAAGTTGTCACGTAAACCATCAGATTTATCTCCACCAAAGGG
>CAHIKZ030000125.1:945000-982500 GCA_903632075.3 Acanthosepion pharaonis | reverse complement strand
ATTGGGTGTTCTGACAAATCGTTTTATAATTACTGAGTCCTGTCAATACATTTCCAATTATCTTAATTTTATTTGTCAATATATTATATTCGTGACATTTACGACTTGTAAAATAATCCCTATCCATGCTTAATTTGAATTACATAAACTAAATTAAATTATGCGTTAATCCATCGAGACGAATTAATCCTTAATTCTTACAACACGATTGTATTGGATTAAATTTTGTTCATATGTGTCTATATGAAATGCAGCATATTTTATAAATGTTTCGTTGATATCTTCAATTGTCATCTGCTGCATTCTAGTTTAAACTATAATCTTTATAACAGTGAATTAGATAAAGAATATAAACTTTCAAAATATGTTCTGTCCATGACAATTATATTTTAATTACATAAAGGAAGATTTGTTACTATATTATAGGAATCATTTATTGGATATTTCTCACATTATTTTTATCAGAAATCATTCAACTCTCTACGATATTTTCCTGGATTTAGATTATGAAAGCTTGTAATTGAATTAGAATGTAGATAACTTCCAAACAAGAAATAAATACTTGTTTCCTCCGGATAATGGTTGAGGGAATAAAAGAGACAGTAAAGCTAAAGATTGTCGGACAATCTCCTCAAAGATGAAGAAGAGACTTGAAGCAACAGAATTGAAACACGTGAGCAACAAAGAGGTTTTTTGGAAAAAATGTAGTCCAAATTGAAATTTAAACTTAAAATCAGGAAAAGTCAGTTGATATTTCTAGGAAGCTTAATGAGGAAAGAGAGCTTGGAAAATCTGATGCTCACAGGATAGATGAGGGAAAGAGAGACAGAAGAAATGAGCGCGTAGCGTACGTGATTAGCTTGAGAAAATGGATTCGGTTTGGGAGAAATAATAAAAAAGAGAAAAGTTATTAAGTGCTGCAACAGTTAAGAAGATGTAGAGGGTCATAATCGCCAACGTTCTGAAGGGACATGGCACATAAAATAAGAAGACAATCACCCATAAAGCCACCCCGTTATCATTCTCCAAATTAGCATCATCTCTAAAATGATCCACATGTTATATATGATATCATATTCCCCTTTCCGTAACTATGTTCTGTAGTCCAACAGTCCCTTTTTCTCTATTCAAGTATGTTTTAATAAATCGACCAACCTTAGTCTGTCATTCGGAACTAAATGTCTCCCACGCAGCAATTCTCTGTTAAACTCTTATTTTTGTTTTCTGTTTCAAGATTATATTTCAAGATACAGTCTAGCATCAATCAACTCCGCGCTTTTGGATCAAGTACATCACCGATTTTGTTTTTCAAAGTCATGTACAGTAGTACCCTAGCTAAATTGGTTATGATCTTGGATTATTTTTTATTAATTAATCTAATAATTGATATGTGTGTGCGTATGTGTAATTCATAGAGGTGGAATGTTTGGGAAAACAGTGGGAAGGAGGAAAAGGATTTTTTTTTCTTTCGGCGGATGAATAAGATGAATGTTAATAGGGATAAGTGTAAGTAGATTATGATATGTGAGTGCGTCTCTCTCTCTCTCTCTCTCTCTCTCTCTGTGTGTGTGTGTGTATGTCTCTGGGGTAATCAAATCCGTATTTACCACTTCAAGCCAAGCAAGCCGCCATATTCCTGATCAGATAGAAATTGTCACTGCGTTTCCTTCCTTTTTTATGGAAGGATTTACACTGCTGTTGAACCGGAAGTCATCCGGGATTGGACAATAAATTACCAAGAATAGTCGTATGCTGTGTACTTGGAAAGATGGAAAAAAATATAGCTGACGTAAGGTAAACAAGTCGATATCCGATCAGTAACGGCTGGGTCACCGTAGAGAGGGTGTGTGATATTGAAAGACTTGAATCCCCTAAAAAACCTCCGTTACAAACATCACTGATGATGTGTACTAAAGCATCCAATGGATGTATTTTACGGAATTCTTACTTAATGCATCAGACAGCCAAATGAATCTAAAGGACTATATCTGAATTAAAATTCTCATGATACAATTTTCGCAAGACATTTAAGTTAGAGATTTATTATTAAAACGAATAATGTGATGTATGATATCGGTGAAAGATGAGGTTGGATGAAGAATTGATTAAGATGCTAAGGAGGATATATACGGTTTGAACCATCACCTGAGGCGGTTGTAGTCAAAATTCTAGTTAAAAAGCAAAGATATGATCGTCGTATAAATCTGAGAATGATATTAGTTCATTAAAATTGGTTTTCATATCTTTGAGCTTGATACACCCCCGTATTGTCTCATAAGTCAATTTAATTTAGCAAAGCTATATAACGAGCAAGAAACTTAATGTAGCGATTATTACCATACGGATATTTTGCAAAGAAGAAAACGGGTGAAATATTTGAAAATAATAAAACCCGCTTCTTTCAGAGAGATTTTATACGTGAAGCTGAAAAAATGCGTTGGAATGGATGGGTTAACAACAAATCTGAAAAAAAAAAAAAAAAAACTGAAAGTCCAAAGTGTTTTTGGAACGATATTTCAATAGTCAACAGCATGATATGATTTGCAACTCTGTCCTTCGATGCAGGGATCGTTTTCTTAAAATTATATAATAGTTAATCAAGAATCACACGTAAACAGCCAACACAAAGAATTAGAATAATCGTACTCGGCTAAATTGATATTAAACAAAAATTCTCATGAAAACGGACATGCTAACTGTTTTCTTTTCGACACGTCACGCGTTAATATTGCAATCATTAGATTAATTTTCGAATGAAATTCGTGATTAAATTTGCGTGGCAACTTGAAACGTCAGGTTTCAAGGAGAGATCGATAAATAATTTAAAAAAAGATGCTTAATTTGATTCCAAACTTTATTATCTTAACTAAAACCAATGCAATTAATTGATTCCTTTTTTGTAGATTAAAAAGCCAATATACACGATGGATTTTCAATAGATATATGAACTGGTGAACACAGATGATTATGGATATTAATTTTACTTGAAAATATAGATCCACCTACGTATATAAAACGGTATTTCTATATGTGGTTAAAAGTACTTATCAACACTTCTGTGAACAGATATATATGTATATATCTAAATACGAAAATGGAGTGCAGCGCGACATGTGGAAGTATTAAAATGGATAACGATGAATCATTTAAGTTGAAGTTATTAAAGAAAAGGCAAATTAAGTATTTCTTTAATTATTTCAAGTTATTGTTCCCATATTGACTAATGTAGATGCGCTTATAGACACAATGTTTTAACCATCTACTAACTGGCATTGTTCAGTACATACAAAATTTCTTTGGTTGATTTATCTATAATAAACTCTAATTAATAATAGTAAACGTGGTATTTAGCTACCCACCACACGAGGGTTACATGTGGCATAAGGCTGGGTTTTACGTGGGATCTCCGAGCCCGTAGGCTCGGCTGAAAATACTCCCTCTTTGAACCCGCATAACCGGGTTCAGGGGCAGTCAACCGCTCCGAACGAGACTCTGACCTTCGGCCGAGCGTCGTCCGAGTTCCTCTCCGCCCAAAGGCAGAGAGTTAGACTGTTAGCCAACGAGTTAGTGAGAACAATACTTCGAATAAATTAATGTATATTAACAATATCTTTATCTAAAATGCAAGAGTATATTAAATGAATAAGGGAAATGTTTTCCTTCCGTCTAAAATACTGTCATTGTAGTGATAACATATATATTCCGGGTCAATAAAAACGTCACCAGAAAGGACACACAAATATACATACATAAAACAGATACTCCTGTGCTAATCATTGCATATATGATGTATCCTAAGTGATATCTGTGATTGTAAACAATTTGTTTGGCGTCAATATTGATAGTGATAAAATGATAATTATTCTCTCAATACAAGACGCATGTTTCTCTCAAGGTATAGGTTTACTAAATAAAGTTGTTGAGAAGGAGTACTTGATCGATTCGTTTTCTGATGTGTACTTACAGTTTATTTAAAAGCAGAAAATATATTTACATTTTAAAAATTGGGGTGGGCAGATGAACAGATATATTTATATTTTTTCCAAGTGTATTTGCGTATAATTGAATATAATGATCCCAACAGAAACTGGAACTCGGCTGTGCGACTCACAATTTAGCCGCGTCAACCGTGAAACCATCCGCACATCAACGATAAAAGCACCTGTTATACACAAGTGTTTAACCATCTACATAATGACCAGGTTTGACGTTGTTTAACTACGGTGATCATATGGAAATCTTTTTTTTTCAACGTAATATGGCCGTCAGCATGTAAGAGAGGAGAAATTAAGAAGTACATATTACGGAGATGTGTAAGACATATAACGGTTTAAACTATACTCGATGAGATTAAGATAAAAATGATTGCCAAATAATCCACTCATCAGTTGTTTCATAAACTATCTGTTCTTAACTTAATTCTATTTAATGGAATATGAAGAGATTGGTGGGGCTATTCGTCCCAGTGTACGTGGTACAGTGGGAGTTTGCTGTGAAGGTTTCAACTCCTGGAACTAAGGGAGGAAGCTGTTGGTCTGGAACTTACTGCTTGTTAAGCAAATAAGAAGGGAATGAGAAATGATTAACCCTTGTGTACGTTGCATGGCGGGTTTCGCTTGATATGATCAGTGCTTTTGGAATCAAAGAATATATTTCTATTGAACATTGAGGCTAGCGAAGACAGAGGGTTTCATTTGGTTTGGATTATTTTGTTTTACGGCATATTAACCTTTAGTGGGTTATTTAATGCCGACAAGTTTTAGGATAGGTTTTTATTAATACAATAGACATTCTTTGTGTGAGAAATGAGTTTGTATTTCTCAAAATATGTAGCTGGTTATATATATATATATATATATATATATATATATATATATATATATATATATATATATATATATATATATATATATATATATATGAGTTTGTCAAAAAATATGTAGCTGGTTACATATATATATATATATATATATATATATATATATATATATATACCGATGTAACTGTAACATTGTTTATATCATGTTATAGCATAATTTTCTATCCCCCACAAAATATTTAATATCTAAATAACCACTAAACTAATTGAGTTTATTTTCAGGTTTTCACGTAAGACATTAACCCACTGGATAACATTTATCGTAAGAATCACTGTAAAACCATTTGTGTTATTCAGCTAGAAAGAGAACAGATAAAAATTTCTCAACTGAGCAATGGTGAGAGGAAAATATTCAGGTTTTCAGTAATTGTACCAATATTCATAAACAGGCTTCCATCTTCAAAGTCCCTTCAAGAATCATCAAGAGAACGGAGAATAAGTTTATAAAAGTGAGAACGGTAAAGAGGAAAAAAGGATCAGGAGGTCACAACAAGAAGACGAGTTATTGTTTCAACCTAGAGTTAAAGAGATCAATTAGAAAAGATCCAACACAATTCATAAGAGGTTTGGCACGTTAATTTCAACTATAACATTTCAAATAGCAGGGGAAAAGACTTCAAAATCAAATTATAAGTGAAACTCGTGAGGCGGCTTGTTACTCCAGAATAGAAAGTTAGAAGGTTAGAAAATGAGGAGATTATCATGTATAAATTCTAAAATGACTCTGGAATAACACACACAAAAGACACACACACACACACAACACACACACACACACACATATATATATATATATATATATATATATATATATATATATATATATATATATATATTTGAAATTTATTTCTAATCTTCATGATCTTCCGATCCTTAGCTATGAGTAATTTATGAAGAACACGTTATTTTCGCTTAGAATGGATTTCATCACGATTCTCCTGTTGAGCTTGGAGAGTAATTATACATTATTATTGTTTAAAGTTTAATCCAAAAGACTGATAAAAAAACTCAGAGAATTCCAGTAAAATATATTTAATCATTCCGAAGTTACAACGGTTCAGTGCATAATCTAAAAATTACAACAATTGGACAAGTTTGCTGTTACATGATTTGGATAATTATTCTCTTACACCTGGCATATATATATATATATATATATATATATATATATATATATATATATATATATATATATATATATATATATATATATATATATATATATATATATATAGCGTTTTGATACGAGTTTTAGGGTTAACTTTTTGCCCATATTTGTGACCCTATCGTCGGATGTTAACACCATAGGTCATGGTGAACGTGAGAACAACAGCAATTAACAAGTGGACCAACGCTCTCGATCTGAGGCCTTGCTGCTGAATATAGTTTATCGTCATACTCAGGACGATTCGTCAGAGGGAAAAGCGTTGTAGAATGGGAAATGATTTATCAACCACATGGCCACGTAAACCCTTTTGAACTCTATCTAGGAATGGGCAACTATACATTCTGGAATGTAGTTAACTTGATGTTGTTACATAGACAAAACTAGAACAATAATTATTTTTTTTAATAATTTGTTAACGTTTTCAGAAGGAGTATTTGACGTATATTATTATTAATCATAGTATGGAAATAAGAACTGTAATTTCATTTGCCATTATATTCAAGCTGTTAAATTAACTCTCTTTCAAATGTATGTTGTTTCTGCTATTCTTCCCAGATTTTGACCAAATTTTGAAAGGGAGTGAAGATGGGAATCTAGGTTGGACTAAACAGTTTCAACATCCTGTTCTGTTCACACACGCCCCCACGGACAAACACGAAGAGATACAAGCACGCACTCGCGCGCGCACACACACACACAGGCACACACACACGAACTTACACTCAAACACACACACTCACACTTACACACAGATGTATTTATATCCGTTTGTTTGTGTGTGTGTAATTTCTAAGAAATCCGTCGATTTGTCCAAAGTTATTTCAATCTACTTCGAGCGTTATTTTGCGGATATCATATATTTGAATATACTCAAAATAACGTTTAAATGATTATAAAAATTACATATGTGGTTACGAGGAGTGCAACAGATTCGCGACCTGACAAAGAAACCAATTCATTTGAGCAGATTTTTCTAAAGTGTTTCAGGCTCAGGTCCTTACTGAACTCCATCTTATAAATCCTGCATTAGTACGGTGGATAACATGTAAGCCAACACGCTAGTGGAAAACCCAATAATGTATCCTTGTCACAAATTAATCTTACTGTAAGGAAGGAGAAAATGGAAATGGGGCAAAAGATTTTGTTTTCAATCACAAAAATAAGGCGACTCTATGTCTGGAATTAAATTTACCCAATTTAAAACTTTTGCTCTAAAATTAATGGCACAAATTAAACCATAAGTTATGTCAAATTTTATACTCTGCTTCGATTAATCACTATCATTAATTTCAATAGTGTTTTATCCCATTTTAACTTTTTGTAGCATGTAGCTCAGATTTACTCGCGTCATCAATGTAAAAAAAAAGGACTAATTTAAGCATGCCTTCACGAGCAATCGAAACTATTTAACAAAATATATTAGTCTAAGAGCTTATACCAAGAAACTATTAATTTAGTCGAGACTCAGCATAGTTGTTAAACAAGAAAATCATCCAGTGATGATGATGATGATGATGATCATCATCATCATCATCATCATTTCCTTTGATTTCTGATGTATACTTATTTTCTTGTGGATCTCAACCTGAAACTTAATATCAGAAATGAAATTTTCCACCCTGCAGTTTTGTAAAAAAATTATATAACCTAATTGCACACACATTTTACATAGAAAAGCCCTTCGTATAATGGCGATCTGTACTTGTGAGAACATTTTTTTTTATTTTGTATTTCTTTAAGGGATCACTTCAATGTGCAAATGTATCATAAAATCTTTCCAATCAAACCAACGGCTCCAACTGGAATTATTGATGTCTTCATTTGTTACATTCTGAGTTTTTTTTTTGTCATCATTATCATCATCAGCAATAACAGTAACATCATCATCATTAGCAGCAGCATCTGCATTTGCTTCATTATTGTTTTCCTGTTGTCTCCGGTTTTTCTTTCTCTCTTTGATTTTTGCTCTTTATTTCTCATCGTGTTTTTATTTTTTTTTTATTTTATTGACATTTCTTTACTCAAATTTTTATTTTCTCTTTATTTTACGATTGAATTCACAGTATCTTCTCATTGACGTGAAGATTGTTTTTCAATTTTTCTATCTTTCTTATTTTTTTATTTCAAGTTTTGTTTACTTTCTGACTGTAGGTGTACTGCATTAAAAGCAACGGACACTACGCTTATTAGTTTTTAAGACATCGGTTCATTACAAATCTGTCGAAGACGAATCCTGTCACGATCTCGTTGACTCAAAAGCCAGACGAGGTGAACGGCTTTGATTCAATGTTATTTGAATTCCCTCCATGTGCCTTTTCAATCTGAAGACAATTGAATTCCTGAAATGTTTAATTTCACGCGATTCTAGGCGAACAAACATATGAGTGTATGTGTTTGGTTTCATGGTTTTTATTCTGTAAACAGGAAACACTCAGTGTTATTCAAAAAAAAAAAAAAAAACTCAAATTTTATTTCTTCCTACTATGCAAACTTTTGTCCTTAGATTTCCAGAGACACAAACCAGATATTAGATGTACTCCTGGAATAGTCTAAATAAACACACACACACACACACACACACACACACATATATATATATATATATATATATATACGCACACAGATATCTATCTATCTATCTATCTATCTATCTATATATATATATATATATATATATATATATATATATGTGTGTGTGTGTGTGTATGTATTTTTTGATTTTAATCATGGTGTGTTCTATGTTGGCTGCCTGTAAGGAAATGGCAAAAATATAAGAGATGTGTAAAAGTTTCATATAATTCCATAATTTGGAACATGACAAAAATGACAAAATATTATTTTTTATAAAATGAATTAGAGAATTTAGTTTCAGAATAATATCGAAAATATCCTTTGAATTTCTAAAATATATTATTTCTTATCACCAGCAGTTCTCTCACACTTCTTGCTTGTGGGATTCTCTTCTGGACTCTTGATTTCTAGCCAAATTTGATGTGCAATAATGTGAATGCAGTTTAAATCGTTATATTTTATTTTCTTAATTACTATTCTTGAAGTCTTGACTTGTCGCGAACTCGGGATTGATTGCAAGGAACTTGTCTGACTCGATTTGAATACTTTATTCATTTTTACTACTGGGGTTAGGTTACTTACTCCACAAGAGTATTTTTTTTTCTACTCACACGAAGTTATGTGATTATATTGAATCAGTTGATGATTAATCCTAAGAAGTTTGGTTCATTGTTTCATGATAAACAATATTTTTAATCAGAATCCATATTGTACATTTCTGAATCTTCCTTTCGTCTGTACAATAAAAATTCCTGTTCAATACTATCAGGTTTAGCCACTATATATCTCTGGATTTTTGGCAGAATTAAGAGAAGTGTCTGTAATGCAATGGTCTCTGATTTGTCATCTCGACTTCAGTTAATTCCTCACCGCTAGTAAATTTTTTATAAATATTTTCATTGCTGTTATTCTGATGAGCTTTCCTCGATCACGAAAGCATAAACGTATTACTTGATTGGCTGTTCGGTCTCCTTATTTTAATGTTGAAATAGTTAAATATAACTGTAATTTCTATTCTAATAGCTTCATTTCTCGCCGTCGACAGGCTCAGCTATCTCCTGGTCCTCATGCTTTCCATGTTTATTGAACAGGAGTTGAAGTTTTTCTGTTTTTTCTTGTTTAGAATATGGTTTTTCGATTCTTTCTCTTTTCCGCATGAACACGATGATTTTACTCTCTTAACTTTTTACTGATCTGACTGATCAGTGAATGGGAGTTTTCTTTATATTGGTACCGGATTGTCAATTTTCTTGTTGCAGCATCTGACTAGCGATAAGTCCAAACTGTTTGGTAGCGCTTAAAGAGGCTGTTCTAATCAGTAGCCGCATAATATAGGGGTATTTGTAGTTCCATGAAGGGGCTTGTTAGGTGTCCTTGAATGTATCTCTGACGTC
This sequence comes from Acanthosepion pharaonis, assembly GCA_903632075.3. Classification (NCBI taxonomy): domain Eukaryota; kingdom Metazoa; phylum Mollusca; class Cephalopoda; order Sepiida; family Sepiidae; genus Acanthosepion; species Acanthosepion pharaonis. Next base: position 972,488 of record CAHIKZ030000125.1, on the reverse strand, counting down.
ACAAGATCTTCTGATAAATTGTCTCCTGAATGACTCGTTTGCTTTTGTATTCGATTAACTTTTCTCGGAATTATTGTGTAACGTTCTTAAAACAATTTTTGATGCTGTTATTATTCTGCCATGTTTCTTTGTACTTCAATATCATATATCTTCTATCGAAAATAGTCTCAGAATTTATAAACACTGTTCACGTGTTAATTGACAATTTAGTCTATCTTTTTTTTATATATATTCTTTTACAAACAAAGACAATCTTTATTCAATTAAAAATTATCAATATCTCTGTTGCTATTCAAAACTGCTTACAGTACAATTAACAACCTTTGAGTTGTATACTTTAAATTTACCACCAAATATGTTATAGTAAAGAGTTGCAATACGATCTAATGTTACAAGATGAAATGATGTATAATTAAAACATGAATGAATCCTGAATAGGTTAGCTAAATCTTATTTTAAGTTAGATTAGGTTCCCTTAAGGAAGTTAGATGAGGATCTCCTGTTATGTCAGAGTGGGTGACTTTTCTGAGGATTTCATTTCAGCTTATTCCTTCACCGATATGTTTTCTTGCCGAATGTTAGAGTGTTCATATTACAATTGTGAATTGATAACTTTTCCAAATTGCGCGAAAGTGAATGAAACAGACAATTGTGGAATTGAACTCGCTTCGTCTGATGATAATCACTACGCCCATAACCGTTACACTACGAACAAATTTGGCATTATTCTTAAAATAATGACTTCCATAAATAAATATCTGTTCGCGTTTTTGTGTATATATATATATATATATATATATATATATATATATATATATATATATATATATATATATATATATATATATATATATATATATATATATATATATATGATTGTGTGTGTTTGTTTGCGTATATATATATATATATATATATATATGTTTGATGTAACCACATCACTGCATAATATATGAACGCCCCCATTGCGATAACATGATATATTTAACAAATTCGTAATTATGTAACCGTCAATATCAATTCAAGACATAAAGATTGCGTTCTGCAGGAAATTCCGAGTCAAGAAATATATATTTATTAATATACATACATACATACTTACATATATACATACATACATACACACACACACACAAACACACACAAACACACACAAACACACACATATATATATATATATATATAAATATGTTTGTGTGTGTTATAACATTCTCGTTGCCACCACTATCTTCACGTAATTAGCTTTCTGCACTTTGTATATTTGGCAAAGAATTTCTCTCATTAAATTCAAAGCAAATTCCTGGAATATATGAGTTCTGAATGCAAATGCCCTCCACATTGGAATTACTATTCAAGAAGGAAATTAAAAGATTCATCCACTGTCCGAATGTATATAAGTTTGTATTCCCAAGCGGTCAAAACACTAGTTATTGACCAGCCTCGACCTTGCTTAATTTCAGTGCGATATGGTTGTAATTTTTTAACGACTTGGAAATATATATTCCTTATAACTGTTGAATCCGTTTCTTTTTTGACTAAATGCACAATTATGGAGAATGTAATTAATTTGAACTGAAAGCATTTTGTCCGTTTTACTTTTGATGAAAATGGACAGATTTTTAGAATATAAAGAAACAGAATCCTTAGAGGTGATCAGGCGTAATTAAAAATGGAGTGTTATTTGAGGCAAACAGGCCTAGTCGATTAATGACCATTAATTTAACCAAACAATTGAAATATATTAGATTCAAGCAAGACTAAATTATTGATTTAAGCATGGCTAACAATATGAAGGATTATTGGAGGCAAACATGTCAAACAAAAACTGACGATTATTAGAGGCAAACACACCTAACGCAATACAAGCTGTTATGCCTGACCCAATATGGAGAATTACTGGAATCGAACATGCTTAAATGAAAATGGACCATTGATTTAAAATATTCCTAACACATAAAGAACCATTACTGGATGTAACAATGCCTAGCCCAATAAGTTCTATTAATGGAGATGAACATGACTAATCCAAAATGAATCACTTCTCAATAAATTGTCATCTGACTTTTAAAATTACGTCTCTTCATACGAAAGAGAATGTTAAAATATTAGATATTTGCAGTAGATTCGAATGTGTTTTCTTTGAAAAAAATCCTGTTTTCTTCTGTGTATTCATTTTTCTTTTTAATTTACAGTGTATGGCAGTGCGAACATTCGCACACATATTATTTGAAAGAATTTTGGTGAGTGATGGGTGTGAGGAAAATATTTCTCTTTGGATGGAAGGAAAATATTTGCTAATATTTCATGTTATTTATATTGATTCATTGTCTTTCATCTGAGAAGTAAAAACTAATTTTCGCCAAGACTAATTATTCTATAAATCAAACAAAATCCCTAGTCACGAATATTTCATTGCTACAATAATCATCAACCCGTATATTCGAAAATAAATGTTCGAAAACAATTATTCGAAAAACATTTATTCTAATTGTAAATTATTTGAATGAAAATGAATCGAAAGCACAATTATACTAAATGATAATTATTCGAAATAACTGTTTGAAATACGTATGTGGTCTTTCTTTGAGAGTGTCAATGCTGATCTAACTTCAACTAATAACGCGCTTGAATGATTGCATACAGCTTTTCTACAGTAAGTTTTATCCCACAATATAGATGCCACACTTGAAAGAGAACAGGATCATATTTTATTTCATATTTTGAAACACACGTCGTTTTTCGCAATCATTCTATTGAACAGTGCTTATTTCAATAACATTTCGCTTTAGGTTGTAAGCAATTATGACTGCACTTGTTTTTTTAATCATTTCACAATACGCAAGGTGGTAAAACCACTAAGACGCAGTGAGTTACTGAAAATGAAAGAAAAATACATTCAAGGAGAGATTTGATCATAGTTTACAAGGGGCAAGAACCCGAAAACATAGGCATGACATTAAGAATAGACCATATGTTTTAGCAATTTCAGCTGTAAAATAATGAGACACAGTTGCCAATCTAGTACTATGTAATTCATGTAGTCCATGTCATAGAAGTGTTGACATGCCGCTAAACAAAATAGTCAACCAACAAAACAATAAATATTCCTCTTCAACGAGTCCTGCGAATGATAATGTTTACAATATTATTATTATGTCCCAGAAATGTCAATTGTATCTTTCTTATTTTATGTGTGGATATGCGGCTCATGTAATGAATAGTACGACGGAATGATAAATCGAAGAGCAGAGTTTGAATTTTAGTAAGATTCATTACATTCATTTATATGCAAATACCGTAGAGAAAGGTCGATATACATCGCCTCCAGCTATGGGTTAAATAAATATGACGTGTACAAGTATATCTCTTTTTTATTCTCAGGAAAATCATTCATGCAATATTCACTCACAAGAAAGAATTATTCCTAAAATTTAAGGTATGTGCCCGCCTTTAACTAACCCATAGATTGTTGATTAGACGTAAATAGACAAATCAGTATGATGTTATGTATACTTACTTTTGCTTCAATTTTCCTTAATACCTCTTAATACTTATATTATTCTGCTATTAAAACCATGACTGAAGAATGAATTCATGGTTTTATGCATTCATTAATAACAATAGCAAGAAGCAAATACAATAGACTTGGATAACATCTCAACTCCCCCCAGCGTCTCTATTTCTGTTCCGATAACTGTTATGCTCTCACGTAATGATAAAATAAAACTATAAGTATAAAACTTTTTATGAACAGTCAGGTTTTCAGTTAACCTGGAAAAAAATTAATTCAGCTATTAATGAATTAAATTTAATGCATGCAATATTTCACAGATCTTAATCAGCCTATAAATTTTTCAGCCCGCTTTCGTAATTCAACCACAGGCTTTAATAAGTACTAAGCGTATTTTTATTTCAGTATTTTTCAAAGCTTTGACTTAGATTTAAGCTATATTTCTTTGTTTATTTAGGCACATTATTACTTACGTTGATTAATAATAACGAAAACTAAGACACAGACACATTATATAATTAAAAATTGTCTCTTTTCTAATCAATGAACTTAATATACACTCATCTTCTCTTTTATTTATAAGCACATCTTGGAAATTTAAGGCAATTTTGGCTTGTATATTGTTAATAAATATCCATAGATTAACGTAATTCTTTAATTTCTACGTCATCTAAATGTTAGTTTATTATATTTACATATATTTCTGTAGTACTGGACGACACAATGATGCCGAATTTTATTCGTTTTCAAGAGAAATCGCTGCCAGTTTTTGTCTTTAATCGTTTCTCTCTAAGCAAAGCGATGATACCCGGAGAGGTAGTTATAGCCAGTGAAAGGGGAAGAAAAAATGAAGACTGAAAATGGGGACGATTGTGGAAAGGGCACAAAATGGCGGGTTCCAAGAAGACAGAAGACGTTGCACTGAAATGTTTTAGGATTATAGTTATCAAGGAAGCAAGAAATCGGAAAAGAACTCCACAGATAGGGGATACGAGAAAATAACCTGTTGGAGTAAAAGAGGCGATTGAGACATAGTTGGCAATCTGGTAGCACGTTTAATTTTTTTGTAGTTGGGACACACGGGAAAATATCATCAGAACTACTGCCATGAAAATATTTGTAGAAAAACAGAGAGGGAAGTCACGTGACGTCGTTGCGAAAGTGACGGAAGTCGAGATGCATGGCCAGGTTCGATCACATTAAATAACTTTTTTAGATTTTGTCAAGAATTTCTAGATGTATAGCAGGAACCCCAGGCCAGATATTGGACGGAGGAATGGTAGATTTCTAAATGTGCAAGATGGATTCTGACGAGAAATAATTTCTGACATCACACAGTAAACCAACTTTCCTTATAGCAGATGTAGCAATTGTTTCGATATAATCGCACAACTTCCTGCCGGAAGAACTCGTGAGGACAAAAAGTCATATTATATTTCTGTCCTGGAGTTTAGCATCAGCCATGCTGATGACAGGCAGAAAATTTTGATGACTTTTTTTGAAAAGTCAGATGACATTTTACCTGGAAAGAAACAATGACGTTATTAATAAGATATGAACTAAATGCATGCAAGATTTCGCAGCTTTTCATATTCAATCTAAGAACTATTCCATTATCTGTTGTATATTGTTAATGTTGATTCTTTTCACTATGTTGATTGGAATTTTTCCAACGTCTGCCGTCCAAATAGATAAAAATGCTTACATGTTCCTTTATATTTGTATTTCTGACTTTTAATTAAAACGAAAAATATTAATTCCAATAATACTATAGTAAAATACCTATATTTGCATTTTCGATGGGTTCCTTCATCTATGTTATATCTCATTCAAATCATATTTCTTGGAGTATTTTCTTTTTCTATTATACACTTAAATAAATATCTAATTACATCGAAAATATGTACTAGGGTTGCCCTGTGTTTGCAACGATTTTGATAATGTGGAGCGTCGCGGACAAATCTAAAAAAAATAATGAAATATTTATTTTCCAAACTTTTCATCAGAGTGTTTGCATTTCTTATTTGGATGAATAAGACATAATAATAAGAAAAAATCATTTCAAAATTCAATTTAGTTTTGTTGCGTGTGTTCGTCAAAGAGTATGAAGAGGAGCGTCTGGTTTTCATTATTTGAGACACAATGTAAACCTCAATGAATAACCTTGCCACATCGAACTGTGAGCTGAATATATATTACTTGTCTGCATTGTCGCTCTTATCTGTTTATTAATCCGAGTGTCACCATCTTTAATCTCAATCATTTTCTCTTATCTCTACAAGAGACACACTCGTACGCTCAGGCGCGCATACACACACACACACACACACACACACACACACACACACACACACACACACACACACAGGATTCTCCCGTCGTTTATCGACGTATAAGGGTCAAGAAATCTCAGTTCGTAAGAACCTGCATATATGATTTCATTATAGTGAAGGTGGCGGCTTTGTGCCAAACACACTATTTGAAGAGCCGAATTAAAACACCTGGTGCTACGAGATCACCAAACGAACCTGGGCTGGTTTTTAATTCAGAGTTGGCATCCAAGTCTATAGAACCCAGTATGTCCTGCTATTTAACCATAGCTGGGTGAAGAAGTTGGCATCAAAGGCTATAGATTCCTGTATCTCCTGCTATTTAACCATAGCTGGGTTAAGAAGCTGGCATCCAAGGCTATAGAACGCTGTATGTCCTGCTATTTAACCATAGCCTGGTGAAGAAGTTTGCATCCAAGGCTATAGAACCCTGTATATCCTGCTATTTAACCATAGATGGGTGAAGAAGTTGGCACCCAAGGCTATAGATTCCTGCATCACCTGCTATTTAACCATAGCTGGGTGAAGAAGTTTGCATCAAAGGCTACAGAACACTGTATGTACTGCTATTTAACCATAGCTGGGTAAAGAAGTTGGCATCCAAGCCTATAGAACACTGTATGTCCTGCTATTTAACCATAGCTGGGTGAAGAAGTTGGCATCCAAGGCTATAGAACACTGTACGTCCTGCTATTTAACCATAGCCGGGTGAAGAATTTTGCAACCAAGGCTCTAGAACCCTGTATGCTATTTAAGCATAGCTGGGTGAAGAAGTTGGCATCCAAGGCTATAGATTCCTGTATCTCCTGCTATTTAACCATTGCTGGGTGAAGAAGTTTGCATCCAAGGCTATAGAACCCTGTATGTCCTGCTATTTAACCATAGCTTGGTGAAGAAGTTGGCATCCAAGGCTACAGAATCCTGTATGTCCTGCTATTTAACCATAGCTGGGTGAAGAAGTGGGCATCCAAGGCTATAGAACCCTGAATGTCCTGCTATTTAACCATCCTATAGCCTGGGTGAAGAAGCTGGGCATCCAAGGCTATAGATTCCTGTATGTCCTGCCTGCTATTTAACCATAGCTGGGTGAAGAAGTTTATAGAACCAAGGCTATAGAACCCTGTATGTCCTGCTATTTAACCATAGCTGGGTCCAAGAAGTTAGCATCCAAGGCTATAGATTCCTGTATCTCCTGCTATTTAACCATAGCTGAATCCTGTGAAGAATAGTTGGCACCCAAGGCTATAGAACCCTGAATGTCCTGCTATTTAACCATAGCCGGGTGAAGAATTTTGCATCCAAGGCTATAGATGCCTGTATGTCCTGCTACTTAACCATAGCTGAGTGAAAAGTTGTCCTGCATTTAACCAAGGCTTGCATCCATAGATCACTGTATAACAATCCTGCTATTTAACCATAGCTGGGTGAAGAAGTTGGCACCAAGGCTATAGATTCCTGTATCTCCTGCTATTTAACCATAGCCGGGTGAAGAAGAAACCAGTTGCATCCATAGGCTATAGAACCCTGTATGTCCTGCTATTTAACCATAGCCGGTGAAGAAGTTGGCATCCAAGGCTATAGAACTCTGATGTCCTGCTATTTAACCATAGCTGGGTGAAGTTCCAAGGCATTTAACCATAGGCTACAGAATCCTGTATGTCCTGCTATTTAACCATAGCTGGGTGAAGAAGTTGGCATCCAAGGCTATAGAATCCTGTACGTCCAGCTATTTAACCATAGACGGGTGAAGAAGTTTGCATCCAAGGCTATAGAACACAGTATGTCCTGCTATTTAACCATAGCTGGGTGAAGACGTTTGCATCCAAGGCTATATCTCCTGAATTTAACCTGTATGTCCTGCTATTTAACCATAGCTGGGTGAAGAAGTTTGCATCCATAGGCCTATTTAACCATAGCCCAGAACCCCTGTATGTCCCTGCTATTTAACCATAGCCGGGTGAAACCCTGTATGAATTTAAGTTGGCACCCAAGGCTATAGATCCCTGTATGTCCTATAGCTGTTTGACCATATCCAAGCTGGGTTAACCATAAGAAGTTGGCATCAAGGCTATAGAACCCTGTACGTCCAGCTATTTAACCATAGCCGGGTGAAGAAGTTGGCATCCAAGGCTATTGCATCCTCTGTTTAACCATAGCCAGGTGAAGAATTTGGCATCAAAGCTATAGAATCTCCTGTATTTCCTGCTATTTAACCATGCTATTTAACCATAGCTGGTGAAGAAGTTGGCATCCAAGGCTATAGAACCCATAGCTGACGGGTGAAGAGTTTTGCATCCAGCTATTTAACCATAGCTGGGTGAAGAAGTTTGCATCAAGGCTATAGAACCCTATGTCCTGCTATTTACCATAGCTGGGTGAAAAGTGGCATCAGGACTATAGATTCCTGTATTCCTAACCATTTAACCATAGCTGGGTGAAGAATTTGGCATCAAGGCTATAGAACCCTGGATTCCTGTATTTCCATAGCTGGGTATTTAACCATAGCTGGGTATTTAAGAAGCTGGGTGAAGAAGTTTTACATCCAAGGCTATAGAACGCTGTATGTCCTGCTATTTAACCATAGCCGGGTGAAGAAGTTTGCATCCAAGGCTATAGAACCCTGTATATCCTGCTATTTAACCATAGCTGGGTGAAAAAGTTGGCATCCAAGGCTATAGAATCCTGTATGTCCTGCTATTTAACCATTTAACCAAGGCTATAGATTCCTGTACCCAGCTATTTAACCATAGCTGGGTGAAGAAGCTGGCATCCAAGGCTATAGAACAGAACCTGTATGTCCTGCTTTTTAACCATAGCTGGAAAAAAATAGAACCCTGTTGGCATCCATAGCCGCTATATCCGAGAAACTGTATGTCCTGCTACTTAACCATAGCTGAGTGAAAAAGTTGGCATCCAAGGCTATAGATCACTGTATATCCTGCTATTTAACCATAGCTGGGTGAAGAAGTTGGCACCCAAGGCTATAGATTCCTGTATCTCCTGCTATTTAACCATAGCTGGGTGAAGAAGTTTGCATCCAAGGCTATAGAACACTGTATGTCCTGCTATTTAACCATAGCTGGGTGAAGATAGAACTTGGAATCCAAGCCTATAGAACACTGTATGTCCTGCTATTTAACCATAGCTGGGTGAAGAAGTTGGCATCCAAGGCTATAGAACACTGTACGTCCTGCTATTTAACCATAGCTGGGTGAAGAATTTATAGAACAACCATTTAACCATAGCCAGGTGAGAACCCATGTATGTCCCTGCTATTTAACCATAGCTGGGTGAAGAAGTTGGCATCCAAGGCTATAGATTCCTGTATCTCCTGCTATTTAACCATTGCTGGGTGAAGAAGTTTGCATCCAAGGCTATAGAACCCTGTATGTCCTGCTATTTAACCATAGCTTGGTGAAGAAGTTGGCATCCAAGGCTACAGAATCCTGTATGTCCTGCTATTTAACCATAGCTGGGTGAAGAAGTGGGCATCCAAGGCTATAGAACCCTGAATGTCCTGCTATTTAACCATATATGGGTGAAGAAGTGGGCATCCATGGCTATAGATTCCTGTATGTCCTGCTATTTAACCATAGCTGGGTGAAGACGTTTGCATCCAAGGCTATAGAATCCTGTATGTTCTGCTATTTAACCATAGCTGGGTGAAGAAGTTGGCATCCAAGACTATAGAACCATGTATGTCCTGCTATTTAACCATAGCTGGGTGAAAAAGTTGGCATCCAAAGCTATAGAACCCTGTATGTCCTGCTATTTAACCATAGCTGGGTGAATAAGTTTGCATCCAAGGCTATAGAACCCTGTATATCCTGCTATTTAACCATAGCCGGGTGAAGCAGTTGGCATGCAAGGATATAGTACCCTGTATGTCCTGCTGTTCAACCGTAGCTGGGTTAAGAAGCTTGCATCCAAGGCTATGGAAACCAGAATGTCCTGCTATGTAACCATAGCTGTGTGAAGAAGTTGGCATCCAAGGCTATAGAAACCTGTATGTCGAGCTATTTAACCATAGCCGGGTGAAGAATTTTGCATCCAAGGCTATAGAACCCTGTATGTCCTGCTATTTAACCATAGCTGGGTGAAGAAGCTGGCATCCATGGCTATAGAACCCTGTATGTCCTGCTATTTAACCATAGCCGGGTGAAGAAATTTGCATCCAAGGCTATACAAGCCTGTATGTCCTGCTATTTAACCATAGCTGAGTGAAAAAGTTGGCATCAAAGGCTATAGAACACTGTACGTCCAGCTATTTCACCATAGCCGGGTGAAGAAGTTTGCATCCAAGGCTATAGAACCCTGTATATCCTGCTATTTAACCATAGCTGGATGAAGAAGTTGGCATCCAAGGCTATAGATTCCTGTATCTCCTGCTATTTAACCATAGCTGGGTGAAGACGTTTGCATCAAAGGCTATAGAACCCTGTATGTCCTGCTATTTAACCATAGCTGGGTGAAGAAATTGGCATCCAAGGCTATAGAACCCTGTATGTCCTGCTATTTAACCATAGCTGGGTGAAGAAGTTGGCATCCAAGACGATAGAAACCTGTATGTCCTGCTATTTAACCATAGCTGGGTAAAGAGGTTGGCAACCAAGTCTATAGAACCCTGTATGTCCTGCTATTTAACCAAAGCTGGGTGAAGAAGTTTGCATCCAAGGCTATAGATTCCTGTATCTCCTGCTATTTAACCATAGCTGGGTGAAGAAGTTTGCATCCAAGGCTATAGAACCCTGTATGTCCTGCTATTTAACAATAGCTGGGTGAAGAATTTGGCATCCAAGACTATAGAACCCTGTATGTCCTGGTATTTTACCATAGCTAGTTGAAGAAGTTGGCATCCAGGGCTATAGAATCATTTATCTCCTGCTATCTAACCATAGCAGGGTGAAGAAGTTGGCATCCAAGGCTATAGAAGCCTGTATGTCCTGCTATTTGACCATAGCTGGGTGAAGAAGTTGGCATCCAAGAATATAGAACACTGTATGTCCTGCTATTTAACCATAGCTGGGTGAAGAAGTTTGCATCCAAGACTATAGTATCCTGTACCTCCTGCTATTAAACCATGGCTGGGTGAAGAAGTTGGCATCCAAGGCTATAGAAACCTGTATGTCCTGATATTTAACCATAGCTGGGTGAAGAATTTTGCATCCAAGGCTATAGAACCCTGTATGTCCTGCTATTTAACCATTGCCGGGTGAAGAAGTTTGCATCCAAGGCTATAGAACCCTGTACGTCCTGCTATTTAACCATAGCCGGGTGAAGAAGTTTGCATCCAAGGCTATAGAACCCTGTATGTCCTGCTATTTAACCATAGCCGGGTGAAGAATTTGGCATCCAAGGCTATAGAACCCTGTATGTCCTGCTATTTAACCATAGCTGGGTGAAGAAGTCGACATCCAAGGCTATAGAACTCTGTATGTCCTGCTATTTAACCATAGGCGGATGGAGAAGTTTCATAACTTTCCCAAAGTTATTAGCACGTAAGTGAATGTAATATAATGGAATCGACTGGAATTCGAACAAGGCTCTCCGATTCCTCAATATCCGTTATTCCACCGCGTTTCCCATGTCCCTTACTTATATACACTGTCTCGCTCTCTCTCTGTATATATATATATATATATATATATATATGTGTGTGTGTGTGTGTGTGTGTGCGCGTGTGTGTGTGTGTGTGTGTACATATGATAGATAAGGAAATTGAACATAGAATAGACTGCGTTGAAACTAATTTCGCCGAAGATCGAAACCTTAGCCTGAAGACGTATTTTTAAATAACCTCGTCGGATCCAGACTTTCATATGGATGGCATATATACAGCAAACCTGTTCAGAAATATCTTAACTGTCAGGCATACAACCTGTTTCAAAGCTCCATGGTTAAGCATGATTTTGAACTTGTGACGCAAATCCTACCCTTCTTTGAACATTGTGAACTGGTGCTACACAATCACAATCATTACTTGAGTACCGTGAACAGGTGTAACAACTAAAAAGGTTAGCACATGTAACTCGTAGAAAAATTATTATATAATCAGGTGTTACTGTCCCGCACTACCTCAATGTCATTTACTACTTTAAATCATGGACTTAATATTTGTTAGCCCGTGACTTCCATATACATATCACCAAAGCCATCCAGAATTTTTTTTTTTTAAGCGTTTCACCCCAAGCAGGGCGGGAAGCCACTAGCACGCAAGGGGTTACAGAGAGTTGGAGCGAGAACAAATAGGAGTGATAGAGGAAGGATGAAGAGGAGGATAGGGAATAGATTAAGGCTTCTGGAGACGTCGATTGACATTGCATTTGAGTAGTTGGAGATTATAGCTATCAGGAAAGCAGGAAAAGGGGAGGAAGTTCCACAGGCGAGAAGTGCGAAACATGAAGCTATTGGAGTAGAAGAGACGGCTACTTTCAACAGTTTCTATAGTAAAAGGGTCAGAGCGAGATGCCAGTCTAGTTGAACCCTTAAATTCATGAAGTCTGGAAACCTGCGAAAGCAGCTCATCGGAGCAGTTACCATGAAAGTATTTGTAAAAAAGACAGAGGAAGGCGACGGCGCATCTGGGAAAGAGCGACTGCAGACGAGATGCCAGATCAGGGCCAATTACATTGCATATCCGTCTCTGAATTAAATCAAGAACCTTGAGACAAACTGAAGGGGCTCCAGACCATATATGACAGCAATACTCCATGCAAGGGCGAATGGTTGATTTGTAGATTTGAACGATCGATTGTCAACTGTATTCAACCACCTTCTTAGATTAATGGTCAAAAAATGCTTCGGGCGAATGAAACCTCTAGGTCTTAGCACGGACCATACACCAACAAACCTTATAAATTGGCGCAACAGAATCACCACCAAAGAAATCTACCAAATAAACAAATCACATATCATGAGAATTCAAAAACTAAATAAAGGGCATATGAACACAATGAATAAATAATAACTTAACCATGATATTGACATTCTGCACTATTTCGAACAGGAGGTTAAGAAAGAAGTCTACATCAGTAATAGAAAGAGAAATAAACGTTAGTGAACTTGTGAAATCTATTTTCTTAAACAATTGTCATAATAGAAAAAAAGTATAAATTTCAACAGACAGTAGCTGCTTCCTCAGTATTAGGCTTACTGTGGCACCATTTACCGAGGCAGAAAAAGAAAAGAAAGAAAAGAAGGCAAAAGAGAGGCGAGACACAAAACGTGGATGATAAGCAGAACACCACGGCTTAGAGACAATGGTTAAAGGATATTTTGATAAGTAACAAATGGCGAAACAGTGTCATTACAATGACAGGGAAATTCTGAGTGGATAAAGGAATCGGGTGTGTTTTGGCGACGGCTGTGTTATCTGGGATGCGTAAACAAACTGCTGGCCAAAGAAAAATCCAAATGAAAATGTTATTTCGATAAGTGACGGAAAACAGGTGGACTAAAGGGCTTTGGATAGATATGAAAATTTTGTCTCAAAAGCCGCACACGATGTGTTCACTGACCGATTTCTTTCGACGGAACATCTTTGGCTGCGATAATAAAATTATGTTATCAGAAATATGTACCGAAAGGAAATGAATGGGAACTTAGAAATGCTCTTTTCGGGGAGCCGTCTGGCCGTGTTAAAAAGACCACCCATTCTGATAATTAGCGATAAGATGACTGACGAAGCCCAGGTGTAGAACAAGAGTTATGACCACCGTCGTGCATATTGTCTTGTTTGCGGCGAGAGAAAATGATAACTGCGATTAAGAGGAAGAAAAGGAAAAGAAAAGATTTTTTTTTTTTAGTTAAGCAAGATATTTATTTTCCTGAAACAAAGCCGCGGATTCGTCCACGCCCGACTAAAACACCATTGGTCGAGTGGTGATCACGTGACGCACGAAGGAGGCTGTCCCCGCCCATCCAGAGGATAGGTATGAGAAGCTGCTACGAAGAAGTGAGGAGGGCAGCTCACGCCCACCTGAAGTATGGTGAGAAGGTGGGAGTAAGAAAAGGCCCCAAAAATGGAAAAAAGTGGAAATTCCTAACCAGAAATAAAAGAGGTGGATATGTATTTAGAATTATCGAGGAACCCCCGACGCCGACAAACCCACCCCGGTTTTGGTCGGCGTCGATATAACCGAAGCGGCAGCGAGTTGAGTTCAGTTCAGCAGCGTGGAGTTGCAGCAGAGAGTTCGAAGCACGCAGTAGAAGTTGGTTCCGCCTCGCAGATAGCTGACTTGAAAGATTCACGCACATTCCGGACTCCTCTTCAATCCAAGAACAATTATTTTGAAGAGCGACTTAGATCCAGACCACCAAAATAAGTTTTTTTTTTTCGACTTTCGTCCGAAGACACACCGAAAAACCAATTTCTTAAAGAGCAGACAACTTGAAGCGTTAAAACTCGCCTAACGGAAAACAACGTGTCACAATCCATAGAACGCAGTCCTATGTATCGAACAACTAGACATAAAGTTTGTTATCTTTTTCTTTGATACCTTGAAATTTTGAGTTTTCATTTTATTTTCTTTTGTGCATATTTGTGTGGTGTCACCCCCGTTGAACCCGATTTGCATTACGGCCCCAACTACTGATTGATCTCGTCTGCCTAAGATCAATTCACAACGTGGGTAGGCAGACTGGGGATCAATGCAGTTACTATGGTAACCAGGCGTAGGAAGCGAGTTGGGAACGACGAGGCTGATATCAAATCTAACTAGATTCCCACCCGAACCACCAAAAGGTTAGAACGTCACATTTGGGTGCCGCGACCGATACCAAGCCAGTTGTTCGTCACAGGACGAGACAACACAACTGACGCGACAGGCGGATGTCACGTTTGGAGCGGAGCAGCGAGGAGCGAACAGCTGGCGCCGCGGCGAGGACGTCACAGTTGGTTCCGTGGTAGACCAGGATAGGACTTCACAGTTGGCGCTGCGATCAGGGGGACGACGTTACATACATAATATTACATTTACCATGAAAATATAAACAGTCTTGGCAAAATGTGACTCTGCAATTGAAAATAACAGATAGAGGCGAAACAGTACGAAAACAACATATTGCTTGATATCATCTTCTATGAAATTAAATGTTCTCATGATAAATTGTCATAGACAGAAACATTATTTAATGTAGTAAATATATATAAAATTTATGCAGTTTTTCTATCCGTAGATTGATTTGTGGATGACCCTGTGTAAGTTCAAGAAATAAATATCTGTACATGAATTTATTTATGGTTAGTTTAAAATGAAAAATAAATTTTAGTTTCGTTGAAAAATCACTCTCGGATTAGCATCTTTAGTAATATATTTAAACTTGTAACATTCCACCACTATCGAGCATTATTACTGAACATTCACCTATCATGGTGGAAAGGATCTTCCTTTAAGAAAGTTCCTTGCCTTTAATGTCTAATAGGATTAAACTTCTCGAAAGGTCTCCATTGAAACTCCTATATACGATCTATAGCTAAAGATGCTGTAAATGTTAAGTTCATTATACCACAACTTTATGTATGTGACTGTCATTGCTATATCTTTCGAAGACGCCAATCAGACAAAAAAGGGGGAATTGCTGCCATATCTTGTCTGTAGCTGCCCATTCATCACCTGCCCGCCTTGACAGAGTTCAAAATAAGTGTCAAGAGCGTCTTGTTGATATATCGCTATTTCTATGGCATATGTTATGCCGAGCTTCATTCCATGCTCTCACTGGTGCTGATCTTTACAACTGGCATCTGTCTTGCCACGTGCACAAGGACGAGTCCTCCTCATTCTGTTTGGATTCCATTAATAAGGAGTAAGTTCCACTCTGAGAGATTCTTCCCATAACTGCTGTGTAACTGACTTTTGGCAAAATGATTTCCAATCACTAAAACCTCGAACCTCTTCATCTTAAGCAGTCTCTTTCCTGCATAGACCCATGAAGTTCACTTCTTGCGTTTTACGCTGATACACACCCACACTGTAACCAGCTAACTTCAGTGGTTAGTGGGCCTCATATTAGGTGAACTTTAGTACAAAGAATAAAAATGAATGTTTAGATTTGAATGACAGCTGGAAGATTAAGTTGCGCCAATCTCTGAATTAGGAAGATTTTATTTCTTTTAAATACAGTGCTTAAAATATTGAATTTATATCTCCTCCTGCACACCAAACTGATAAATTATAATCTTATTTATCTGGTATAAGACTGAAATGTTTGCTTGTGAGATAAAAACAAACTTATTTGTCATCAGTAGTAAACAACAAAGCTGCCTTGCTAATTATTGCTTAACCCATTCATTTTATATTATTTATGCTAAAAGAAATTTTACGTAATCACGTATAATCTGATTGTTGTTGAAACATATATATCATAAGCGATTCTAAATGTCTTCAAAAATATTTTCGAATTGATGTAATTCCATTGCCTGTCTTTTATTCTCTAATCGATATCAGCATGGATGAGACTTTCCAATCCCTTCTGCAAAATAAAACGATCAGAATTTCGTGCCAAAAGACATTATGTCTGGTGAACTGGCCATAGAACACTTTATTTTAGCCGTCCCTGTACTACCCTCCAAAGATATTTGCCAAAGAATATAAGCTTGTAGTAGGGAAGAACAAAGAAATGATTGCAGCGGCCTTAGCCATGCTGTCCAAGGAGGAATTGTGGATGATGAAAAAAAGCGAAAGGTATACGTACGTCTTCGCATACACAGAGGCATACATACAAATAGACACACACACACACACACACACACACACACACACACACACACACACACACATATATATATATATATATATATATATATATATATATATATATATATACAATTTGTAAAATTTAACGAAGGCTACCTTTCTGCTTATTGTATTTATCTATTTTCGAATGTGGTGTGCAGTAGAATTAAAATTCTTATAAAGCTTCTAAATTACACTAGTTGTCCTGTTTCTGTGAAAATATTTTCGACCATCTCCGTCATTATAAAGATCTTGACATTGACAGTATCTTGGCGGCTACAATTATTTTCAGGATGAAATGAATACATCAGATATTTATTCAGGATTTGATTTATATATATATATATATATATATATATATATATATATATATATATATATATATATATATATATATATATTGAAATATATTCGTACACTTGAAAAATTGTATTTTTATAAATGCAAAAGCCTTAAATAAAACAAATCTCGGCATATTTTATGTATAAAGACACATACTATAAAAATAATAATAAATTTAATTAATTCTTATTCTAACAGAAATTAATGCATTTTGTTAATTCTAACTGGTGAAAAAAGTATTCATACAAATCAATTATTATAATAATATAGTCAATTAATTATGAAAAAAGTATATCCTAGAATGTTCCAGTAATGTTATCAGTAATTATAGTTTACGCTATTGGCCATTATAAGAGCATTCTGCAATTTTTAGTCTTACGAGAAGGTTCTAAATAATGCCTAAAGGCAAAGAATTAACTATTTCACAAAAAAAGAAAAATCACATTTTGTCTCTTTAGAAAGATGGGAACAGTTACAGAACGATTTCTAACAACATGAATATTTATTTTACTACAATTGCTTCGTTCAGTGCAAGGTTTAAAACTCGTAACAACGTCGAAAACCAAAGACGAACAGGTGCTCCGAGGGGGTTTTCTCTAAGATCAGCAAGGATATTAGGACACCAGATCCAACAAAATCCACAGGGTACCTAATAAGAGCTGCAGGAACATCTGTGTGCATTAGGGATTAAAGTAACCAAGCGTACAATAAGTAATGAACTACACAAAAACAGTCTGAAATCACGCATCCCAAGGAAGACTCCACTCATCTTGAAACGACACAGAGAGGATAGGCTAAAATTCGTTGGAGAGCATAAGGATAAAGAATATTCATTTTGGGAAAAAGTATTATGGAAAGATGAAACTAAATTAGTGTTGTTTGGTCATAATTATCGAAATCATGTGTGGAGGAATGACGGTGAAGCCTACTTACCAAAGAACACGTTGCCAACTGTAAAGTTTGGTGGTGGCAGTATCATGATCTGGGGCTGTTTTTCTGCAAAAGGTGTTGGCAGAATATCGATAATAGATGGCAAGATGAATGCCGAAAGATACAAGAAAATCCTGCAAGACAATTTAATGCGTTCTGTTGAGAGACTTCGGCTACCTCCTGATTGGGTTTTCCAACTGGATAATGATCCTAAGCATACCGCTACATCTACAAGGAAATGGTGAGCTGAAAGTAACGTCAAGTCAGTCCCCAGACACGAACCCAATTGAGAATTTATGGCGATATTTGAAAACTCAAATTGGGAAAAGAGCAAACAAATACCAAGAATTTGAAGACAATATGCCAAGAAGAATGGGACAAGCGACCACTCAATGTGTGCAAATCATTAGTTGAGACGTACAAGAATAGATTGGTAGCTGTTGAACTCAATAAAGGATATTCCGCAAAGTATTAAATTAAGTTAATATGTTTTTTTTTTGTACGAATACTTTTTTCATCAGTTAAAATGAAAAAAAAAAACATTAATTTCTGTTAGAATAAGAATTAATTAGGTTTATTACTATTTTTTAATAAAATGTATCTTTACCCATGAAAAGTATCAAAATTTGTTTTAGTTAAGGCATTTACATTTATAAAAATACATTTTTTCATGTGTCCGAATATTTATTTCCACCCACTGTATATATATATATATATATATATATATATATATATATATATATATATATATATCATACAGTCCTCATTTATTAAAACCTATGAATGGTATCATATGATTCTACGGTCTCCTTCGAAACACTCTCTGACCATAGTTACTTCCCACAAAATGTTTTTGTAAAAGTCCCTTCTTTTAACTTATACGATTGCAATTACAACGACCATTTGCTTAGCGTTTTTTGTCGTAAATGGTGTAGTCGGGGTTTGGTGCATAATTATCAGGTGTTTTTTATACATTATTTTTTATATCAATAATGGAACATAATACTTCAACAATATCATTTTTAATTGATTATTCCGGAACGTATGATTATCAACACGCATTTTTATATCCTGAAAATAAAATAACATCTTTAATAAAAAAAAGTAAAGAAACAGCATTTTTTATTAACAAATAGTTTGCCTAAAAAAACGCTTGATAATTATGCACCAATCCAATATTTGGCTACAACATTTCGAATTAGCTCATGTCCTGTAGAGCACCATAAGAAACAAGACTGTGGAATTTCGTTTTGCAAACCGTAACAGATTCTATCTTCATTTCCATCAAAAATATTTTAGACTTTGTGCTGTAGTAGCCTAAGTTCGGCACAGGTTGCAAATACTTCTGTAAATTATGGAAGTTGGGTTAAATAGATTTGTGGTAGTAAAGCTGTTAAGATCTAGTTTACTCAGGTGTATATAAAAACATGTTAATACCTTATTTCTCATACTTAAGCCCACTCGCTCTTGCAGACTATTTCTCTGCGTTTCACTCTCCCTTACTCTGTGCGTATCTATGTGTGAGTATGTGTATGTACATGTGTGTATGTGGAGATAACGATTGTAAAACAATTTAAATCATATGTATTTTTTCCTTAACAGGAAAGAAGATTTTGCTTTTAATGACATAGTTTCTTATCATATGTGTACTTAAACATCCTTAGCATAAAACTTTCATTACTCCTATTTACAATATTTACGTCATATGAAAAAAAAATTATCAGATTCTTTATATGATAGTATATTGATGTTTCTCTCTCTCTCCTTATGAAAATGGTCGCCCCCAGCCGTTTCCAAAGTAATGAATGAACATGCTTATAAAGATGCGTAAATTTCAAGATTGGTTATTCCTAAATTTTGGCTTGAGGATGAAACAGGGATTGTTACGTTAATTTCTTTCATTTGTAATAATTATATTGAGCGTTTCGGCCTTCGTTTTGAAACATGAGAACTCTTATGTAGCGAAAGAATCATATTTTTTAAATAATTATAACATATATATATATATATATATATATATATATATATATATATATATATATATATATATATATATATATATATATATATATATACATAGATATCTTTGTATGTGTGTGTCTCTATCTCTCTATATATATATGTATATACGATTTTGTGTGTGCATATATATATATATACACGATTATGTCTGCACACACACACACACACACACATATATATATATATATATATATATTCGACGATTTGCTTAATAGAAGTTCAAGTATTAAAAATTCATATATAATATATAAATATATGTAAAACTGAATGTATAGTTATATGCATATATATGTATATATATATATATATATATATATATATATATGTGTGTATATATATATATATATATATATATACACAAGATTCTGTCTGCACACACACACACTACACATATATATATATATATATATATATATATATATATATATATATATATATATATATATATATATATATATTAAGAAAACAGAAACTGGTTTTCAAACTATGAAAATGGATTTGAAATTGAATACAGCAAAGAAAATCAAATCTTTAAGAAAAAAACAAAAACAACCACATGGAAACAAAGGCCGTGACCACACTACCCTAATTTTTAATTCCAAAAAGGAAATCACATAATAGAAAAAATCTAGCCCAAATGCTTGTCAAAAGAGAAAATTACTAATCATCCAAGACAACCGCCCTCATTCCAACACATAAATAGATGAACAAGGGGAGAAACACGATCAAAACTTGGATGTGCATAAACAATTCTGGACAAAACGAAAAGGAACAACTACATAGAAAATGCTTATAACTACAAAGCAAGAAATAGAAAGTTTGGAGCTAGCAGACCACAAATCGGAACTATAGAAATAAGAGCAAACTGACCCAAAGTCAACACATAAACAAGTTTCAATGGCAGAACAACAGATTCAATACAGAAATACAAAATACAGCAACATAAAACATGCTGACATTAGAAACAATATAGAAGAACTCAACTTTAACCATTTTTTGAGAGAAACCAGTATTACATGGGCACGGGATGGCCCACACCCACGACAAATCGAAAGTAATCTACCTTTCAAAAAATCATTTACAACCAAACAAATAAACATTTTATATAAAGGAATAACCTTAATTACGAACACCCACAAAAAACAAATGTGGCAGAAATGAAGGATGATGTTTTGGAATTCTGTAGAAGATTCAGGCTAGCAGAAGAAATCTTTGAAGAAGAAAACTATGATATATCGCTAGTAATAAAAACGGGAATGATTATTAACCCCAAATGAAAAAAATGAAGGCATTTATGAATTCTGTAATTACATCTCTAACTTCCCATTTGA
This sequence comes from Acanthosepion pharaonis, assembly GCA_903632075.3. Lineage (NCBI taxonomy): Eukaryota > Metazoa > Mollusca > Cephalopoda > Sepiida > Sepiidae > Acanthosepion > Acanthosepion pharaonis. Next base: position 951,289 of record CAHIKZ030000125.1, on the reverse strand, counting down.
CAAACAGAAAATGCCACAAATTCCAACTTCACCAGAAAACCAATTAAACGACCTAAAATTGGACAAGAAATAGTGTTAGAGAAGAAGCGGACAAAGGAGATGCAATTGTTATTATGTATACAGAACATTATACAAGAATCATACACAATATGCTAAAGGGCGATCACTACGATGAAGAAGTCAAAGAATATCGACCTCAGAAAGTGATGAAAACCTCAACAGTTTAATACGCTCATACCGAGATTATCTTACTTCTAATGAATATGCCTACCCTATAAAACAAGCAATTTCAATGGATTACCTAAAATACACGAAATTAAGCTTATTAACGAAACTTACAATACTACAAAAGCTGATTGTGTAAATATACCCGCACCAACCGACCTAAAACTAAGGCCTATAATAGGACGGCTTAATTTTAGAGACACACCGTCTAAGCAATTTTATAGAAATCTTATTGAAATTTCTTATCAAACAGGTTCAGAGCTTCATTCGAGATGATCTAGATTTTCTGAATCATCTTCCCAATAAGATAAACCAAAATACAGATATGGTATCAATGGATGTTGTGAACTTAGACAGCAAAGTCCAACATGACTACGAAATAGAGGCCATAAAATACCGTCTAGAAACGTTTCCCCATGAAGTATCAAATCGTATCGATAGAAAATTTTATCAGAGAAAGCCTAGAATTCATCTTTTAAAAATAATTATTTCATCTTCAACGAAACAACCTACCGACAATAATCAGGAAAAAGCTATGAGGACAAAGGTTTCACCATCATATGCCAACCTAGTCACGGGATACCATAACTAAGAATCTATGGAACCTTGGAAATCTATGGGAATGACTTCTGTTGCAAGATAAAGAAAATTGGAAAAGATATCTAGATGACAGTTTCATTCAATGAAATGAGTGTCTGGATAAACTAAAGATATTCCAAACATACATTAATAATATAAATCCTATCATCTAATTCACTATGGAATACAGCAACAAAATTTTCTCTTTTTAGACATATTAATAACAGAAACAACCTCTAATCTAGAAACTGACATATATTTATACCGACTGATACTAGAGAATATCACCTTTTTATATCTTCTCACCTGAAACACACTCGTACCAACAACCCACTCTACCTAGCCAAGCCGATATGTACAATAGTCTCAAACACAACCATCGGAGACCACAGACTAGAAGAGATGGATACTCATTAAGAGACAATACCCAGAAAGTTTTCACGACGATAGTATTGAAAAAACAAAACCAATTATCATCCACACACTCCGAGAAACAAAAGGAAACAAAGAAAAAAAGGTCACCCCTTATCTCAAGTTTCAATGCAAAAATCCACTCACACATACAACTAAATCTACCAATTCTACTAAAGGACGAAAACATTATCAAATCCTATTACAAAAATATCTAATCATAAAAAGTAAAGGACAAACTAAATCACTATAAACGATATTGACAGTGCAAAACTACAGAACACAATTAAAGACCCAATGGTGAAAAAGTACAACCGACCAATTTGGTTTGGGGCTATGCAACTACCTATTCGAGTGCGGTGAATTTAATTTCAAACACATCAAAATTTAAAATTAAAAATGATTTCTCTTGAGAATTTAATATATATAATTTCATGGAAAGGTCGTCACGAGCATTGATTGGTCAAACCGGCCGGTCATTCCGGCAAAGGATGAGATTTCATCGCCAACAAAGTGTGGATCTCCACACTAGACAAATACTCTTAACCAACCTATAGATGAATGCTGAGGACAAAATCTGCCAAATTTTAGTGTCTTCCCATCTTACAAGTGCGACTAGAGAACCACTAAACTAAGGCGTATTAATAAGAAAAAGTTTTCATCAACAAGTTCAATCTTATAATTAATTCATTGCATAAATAGTTTCTACCAAATTCCCCTTACCATAAACGACATATATAGCCAGTTAGGCTTCTTGATTTTCACTTTTTTTAATGGTACAATATGAAAGCATCAACCCGTGGAGGGAGAAAATGTTAAAATCTTTTTGAAAAGCTAAGCGAAACCGGTTAAAGTAAAGATGATTAAAGAAAGGAAAACAACAAATTATTTTTCTAAGAAAAAACACTGAAAATACAATTGTAATTATCAAAGATCTAATTCTACTCTCTAAAAATTCATATATTATAAACAAATATCACTTTATTAAATATTACGTCCATGTTACTTTGTTTTTGTATATAATCTTTCTACCAAAAAAATATTTTACCTATGAATAGTGGTGGTGTAACTAAAATAGTGATTGATATAAATGACCAAATTTATTGAATATATATTACTGAATATTGAGATATATATTTAATCGATCTGCTATATTACAACGAGGATAGTGTTATTTACACTATCTCTATATGCGCGATATATTGCACACGGTGAGTGATAATGTATATATTAATAATATCTATCTATCTATTTATTTATTTATTTATCTATCTATCTATCTATCTATCTATCTATCTATCTATCTATCTATCTAGTTAGATAGATAGATAGATAGATAGATAATTCTTGTGATTGATCATGCTTATTTTGTTAATAGGTTGGAATGTTTGTTAAGATTTTGTGTGGGTTTCCCCTGCTGTAGATTATATCGTTTTGTTTTGGCCGAAGCTGCATGTAAACTTAGTAAATCTTTGGCAGATTTTAAGGAACATCATTTTTATTAGGTGCAAGGAAATCCATCAAAAACTACGTTTAATTACAGTTTATTAATACAAATTTTGTCCATAATTAACAAGCTTCTTAATACCGATGATTTTGGAAAGTAAACAAGCGTAATGAGTTTTTTATAAAGAATTTCAACAAGTATTTTCTACAAAATACGGCGGATGTGGCATTTTCAAATCGAAAGATGAGAAGGAGTAGGTTGTCGAAATTTCTTAATTTGAGGGCATATTCTCAGTATGTATACTTGATCAATATGTTGAATTCTTATAAGGATCAAACTGGAAAAACATTTCTATTGGTCAAACTTAGCCTCTTTGGAAATAACAAATTGCTTCAACGTCGTAACAGATGGAAATACATGTTTTCTGTAATTTTCGCTAGAAATGAAAACAAAACGGATTAGACTACGCCAATTCATTCCCGGTAACGGCTTAAAATATCCTTCAATGCAAGCGAGTTTTAGCTTGTCACTTAGCCTGTTCGCCTCCAAAATGCTATTATTTTCATCGATTTATAATCTTATGGAATAGTTGGGTTTTTGTTCATGAAAAGTGTCTAATCTTTTCTAGAAATAGCGAAATGTGTTCATGATTGGGCAGGGAAAATTGCAATTTCTACTCTTTCATTATATTATACTTCTGTTGAATGCATGTTAACCTCTTCTTTAACTTCGAGATAATTTCCACTTATTGCAGATAACGGTGCAGGGTTCAATGGCCTCAGGATCCCACCACCGTAACAACCTAATTTATATTAGGTTCAGAAAAAATAACTGTTCGTTGTTATAGTTATAGTAGATGAATCTAATGCCCCCTTTTCTAAATAGTTTCAAACATATTTCTGTATAATGACTGAAAAGTTTTTCTTCACATTACACCGGGACCCAAGTTCTTAAAACATTGGGTAGCACCTATATGCTTCACTCTTCGGACAAATATTCCCTTCCCAGGCAATCTCTGGAAGATGGGCGGGGTGGGTATACCGATGGCTTAGCTATTCATAATTGGTTTAAGAATGATCTCGTAGAGAAACTTCAATATCCCTTACCAATTGTTCTAAGAAATAGGACTTGAGATAAACTTTTCTAAAACAAATTTATGATCTGGAATTGGAATGAAAGCAGTGATGGCTGGTACCAAGAATCCATTATTTAAATTCAGGATGAGGAATTATTAAATACTAAAGACTTCAAATAACTCGATGTATGGGTTAGTTATAAAAAAAAAAAACTTAGTAGCGGAGTTAACGACATTCAACTTCGAACACGCTCAGGATTTTCGCCCAACGACACAAATTGCTACAAAATCAGAACATTAATATTAACGCCAGATTTGTTTTGTAAATAATCCCATCAAATTAGCACATTCAAATGAATACTATGCATTACTCCAATTACGTTTAGAAATATCGAAAATACCAATTGTATATAATCATTTTCTCAGATCAATGGTTAGAATGGCTTTGAGGGAGTGAAACCTGTGCAGCTTGACGAAGACCATTCTTCTTTTAGCATTGTAGAATTGCGTAACATTATCAAAAACAAAGGACTGGACCAATTAACAGAAACTCAATATTTTGATGACTTTCATTAGCTGAAATTGATATCATATGTCACGCGGAGGAAATAACTTGCAGCAATTGTTACTCCCTATTTTATTTAGTTATTTGAAGTGTTTAGTATTTACTAATTTGTCGTACTGAATTTTTAAATATGGATTCTATGTATGAGCCATCACTGCTTTCATTCCAATTCCAGATCATAGTTTTTATTTTGGAAAAGTTTATCTTGAGTCCTCTTTAGAACAATTATTAGAGCATATTGATTTTGTTCAAGATCATTCTTAAAGCAACTATGTATAGCTAAGTCATCGGTATCCCCACCCCGCTCATCAACCAGCCATTGCCTGTAGGGAATATTTGTCCGAAGAGTAAAGCATGTAAGTGCTACCCAATGTTTTAAGAACTTGTTTTCCGACAGAACCTCCTCAATGAAATGATAAATTGTTTGAAAACTATGTTCTATATTTCCCAATGGTGTAATTTCGTAAGATGCTTGAAATTCTCTGCTAAGTACATGAAAAACAATCCTATGAATATTTCTGTTGATCAAATTATTCGGATTGTAAGAACGTTCAAATGGAAAAATAATCTGGATAAGGTGCATGTTCATAAATATATAGTGATAAAAACTGATAATATATTACCTTCTAAATATAGAGTTATATATGCCTCTAACCACAATGAAACCTTTTCCTTCAGGCAGACACAAAAGGCAGATTTCCAAAACTGAATGATATTGGCGTCAATATTTTACGTGCTTTTCATGTGGCTGTTGAGATTGACATCGTAAAGCACCCATTCATCGCTTCGACGGGCAGTCCCTAAAGTTAAAACACGAATAGAATCAGCACTGAAATCAATCCTTCTCATCAATTTTATCTTAGTTTCCGCATCGCAAATCAATATATAGAGAACTTATCATCTCATTTAAAAGACACGTAAACACATTCTTTGATGGGATCAGATTACACGTTTTAGGCATGTATAAAAAGGTTTGTGCGTTATGTTAATAAAATCAATAGATGTTCATACATAGAATCCAGCTTTATACGGATAAAGCAGGAAAGGAAAAAGAGACTAAAATGACTGGTATGGCACGTCTGTTTTGAGGCCTCAGAATGAAGAGTCACTGTGCCCATTGATGGCTGGATGGAATAGGATCTGTCAAACTCAGAGAAGCGAGTAGATTGGTTTATTTGGTAAAGGCTTTTCCAGGTTATTCTCTTTTTAATACATTTCACTCAACGGGATGAAATATTACAAAATATTGGTACCTAGTTTTAAATCAGCGAAATTGAAGAACATATTGTGCACAGAAACCGGGGATATCAAACCTTGGAAGAACATCGATTGATATGCACCGACACAACATTCAGTAGTCTCCAGCATTATAGAGACATAATCAGTTCTACATAAACATACAAACACACATAGGCACACACACACACACACAAAGAGAGAAATATAGACGCTCCTTCATGTCTGTGTGTGTGTGTGTATATATATATATATATATATATATATATATATATATATATATATATATATATATATATATATATATATATATATCAGGGCTAAGTTTAAATTTCAACATTACGGTCTCCTCAGGTGATTTTTACCAACTATCCCTCCCAACGCTTTTTTTTTTTTTTTTTTTTAAATAAGCTACGATATATTATTATTTTCAAAAAAAAAAAAAAAAGCACTACGTTCGATGTAATAGAAAGGGGTGAGGAGGATGTGAAGAAGAAGAAGAAGAAGAAGAAGAAGAAGAAGAAGAAGAAGAAGAAGAAGAAGAAGAAGAAGAAGAAGAAGATAAGGCAAGCGTATTTTAATGTATCGGTGTGGGGCTAAATACATTGCACATTACTTTTTTTTCCAGCCTCATATTTGCTTAAGACGAACTTTCCAATATATAAGCAAGGATTCAAGACTTCGGATTTCTGGTTCAAAATGTTCTTTGGAACCGAAAATCTGATAATTGCTCATTTTTCCTGTTGACAGT
>CAHIKZ030000125.1:902500-937500 GCA_903632075.3 Acanthosepion pharaonis | reverse complement strand
AATCAAAGAGAGACTTTTTCGAATTATGCACGACTATGTTTATTTTATAACTAGCAGTAGAGCCCGGCGTTGCCCGGGGATGTAACAGTAAGAGATAGATCAAGTATCGACCATCATAAAGACTGAAAATTAAAATTGACAAAGATTATTGTTTAAGGTTGACGGACACGCATGTCTTAATTAGTTTTTTTTTGTTTTTTTACGAATTGTTCAAACCCAAACTCAAACAAAAACATTGTTTTCAATCGTTATAAGTCTATCGATAGAATAGAATTTTGTTATAAACAATTGTGTTGTAAATGGGATTTTTAAAGCATTCTGAATGTAAAAATAAAGAAAAAAGTGTGCAAGACAATAAGAAAAACTACCTGCCAAAAAACTTAAGTCTTGTTGAAATCGGCTGAAAAATGTATAAACGAACACACACACACACAAAAACAATCTGGGTTTTATAACAAGTATAACTTGATATGAGTTGTCACCCTTTCATTCTCGCGATGCCTCCTTATTGTGTTTTCAAATTGATTTCGTGCAAAAACAATTGTGTTTTTCCAATTTTTGGCGTTGTCAGAACCTCCGAAATGTAATTTTACGTAGTCCTGTGAAATTTTGTTTAAATCGGTTGAGAAATGTAGGAAATTCGATCCAATATATAAACGTACAGACACGCGCACACACACACAACCTGGTTTTTATAATAAGTATGCTGATTATCAAAGAAAAAATCTAATTTGCCATATCTATTTATTAAAAACATCGAACACAAATCATTCGACTGATAACAGAATAGTTTTCGCAATGTCTATTATAATCACTCTTATTAAAAGACGGCAGGAACTACTATTAATCAACAGAAACGAAGTTTCGAGGAGTAAATAATATAAAAATCTGTCGCTTGAATCTCAGAAGCTTCTGAGGCATTGAGAATTCTCTACGAGACACCAAACTCTGTTGGCAACGATACGAATGGAAATCTATTTCACAGGTTTTTATCTGTTTCTTTTTTCTTTTTTTGCTTTAAATTAAGTAGACAAAGAGGTAGACAAAAAGCTTCTTTCTGTCCGAAAAGATTCAACAAAATAGAAATTATACCTACTATAAGAAATTTATTACGAACAAGTTTACTATCTTTTTAAAGTTGAAATATAACATCGTACATTCGCTTTTACGCGAATAACAAGTAAATCATTCAATAATATATAACATTAGTGGAATGAACATAGGCAAGAATTTAAATAATTCCATATTACCGTCGTTTTTTTCCACTGATTTGCTCAAAATAATGTAGGTTGTAAATATCCATGATCATTCTTCAAGTCGATACTACCAAATAAAAGCAGACCAGTCGCAGAACACAAAAAAAGAATAAGATAGAAATATTTTTACAAAACAATTGGTATCGTTTTTTTTTCTTTCTAGTTAGCCATGGGCTGCGGACAGACAGCAATCGTGAATAGACTCATATCGATGTTACTGCATTGTGAGTGTCGGAGGAAAAGGCCGATAACTGCAGACGAATTGTTGCAAGTTCGCCTGTCAGTTAAGATCTTCGCTTTTCAAATGCTAATGACGGAATAAGACGTAGAAGGAAAGTTGTTCTAAAGGAAACTGTTACGAGAAATGGCCTGCCAAGAGATTTGACACTGAATATATAATAGCAAGTGCGTTAGAGAGCATTCTGTTTACATCCGTTCACAGATCTTTTGATTGTATACTTAATTGGATCCATATTGTTTTCTTTTTTATTACTCTGACGTCTTATCTGCTGGAATTAAGCTTACTCGCCCGTTGAAAACGTGAATACATCTCAAAACCACGATAAGGATATAACTTCGAATTACTACAGTGTACTAATATAGAAACTCACTATGTATCTCTATAGTTTTAGAATTATTCTAAATATAACACCACTTATTATATAAATACGTATTATTAACTCATAGTGAGTTCGAACCTAACTTGGTGTCGCTTTGTACTTTTTTGTTTTGTGTCTGAACTAATCTTCGCATATATCTCTGTCGGTATTTACTCTATTGATCCAGTGAGACGAGATGTGACACAAGGTCTTTTTTTGAGATGGAGACCCGAGGGCGAACACCCGGACAAGGAACAAAAATTGCCCACTGCCCACGCAACCGTCAGTAGTGCTGGCCTCGGTGAAAGCACAGATCCCACAGATAACAAACTTTATGTCTAGTTGTTGGATACATATTCTGCGTCTATTTCCCGACCCGTTCTATGGATAGTGACACGTTGTTTTCCGTTAGGCGAGTTTTAACACTTCAAGTTGTTTGCCCTTTAAGAAATTGGTTTTTCGGTGTGTCTTCGGGCGAAAGTCGAAAAAAAACTTATTTTGGTGGTCTGGATCTAAGTCGCTCTTCAAATTAATTGTTCTTAGATTGAAGAGGAGTCAGGAATTTGCGGGAATCTTTCAAGTCAGCTATCTGCGAGGCGGAACCAACTTAACTTGAACTGAAACTGCAACTCATCTGAAAAAAAAAACTGATTTCTGCTCGCTGCGACTTCGCTTATATGGACGCCGACCAAAACCGGGGTGGGTTTGTCGGCGCCGGGGGTTACTCGATAATTCTAAATACATATCCACCTCTTTTATTTCTGGTTAGGAATTTTCCACTTTTTTCCATTTTTGGGAGCCTTCTCTTACTCCCACCTTCTCACCATACTTCAGAGGGCGTGAACTGCCCTCCCCACTTCTTCGTAGCAACCTCTCATACCCATCCTCTGGATGGGCGGTGACAGACTCCTCCTTGCGTCACGTTATCACCACTCGACCAATGATGTCTTAGTCGGGCGTGTACGATTCCGCGGCTTTGTTTCAGGAAAAAAAAATCTTGCTTAACAAAAAAAAAAATATCTTTTCCTTTCCTTTTCTTTCTTTTAATCGCAGTTATCATTTTCTCTAGCCGCAAACAAAACAATACGAACGATGGTGGTCATAACTCTTGACCTCACCTGGACTTCGTCAGTCATCTTATCGCTAATTATCAGAATGGGTGGTCTCTTTAACACTGCCAGACCGTCGCCTCGAAAAGAAACATTTCTAAGTTCCCATTCATTTTTTTCGGTACACATTTCTGATAACACAGTTATATTATCGCAGGCTAAAGATGTTCCGTCGAAAGAAATCGGTCAGTGGACACATCGTGTGCGGCTTTTGACACAATTAATTTTTCATATCTATCCAAAGCCCTGTAGTTTCACCTGTGTTTTGTCAATTATCAAAATTGACGTTTTCAATTAGACTTTTCTTGGCTAGTCGTCTGGGGTTTGCTTAATCAGATGCTTTCCCCCACCAGCGGTTTGTTTATGGATCCCAGATAACACAGCCCGACGCCAGAACACACCCGATTCCTTTATCCACTCAGAATTTCCCTGCCATTGTAATGACACTCTTTCGCCATTTGTTACTTATCAAAATATCCTTTATCCATTGTCTCTTAGCCGTGGTGTTCTGCTGATCATCCACGCTTTGGGTCTTCGCCTCTCCTTTCCTTTCTTTTCTTTCTTTTCTTTTTCTGCCTTGGTAAATGGTGCCACAGCTTTACTCAGATCAACCAACTGTATATGATCTACGTTACATTAAAACTAAAGGGAGAAGCAAAAATTAAGAAATTATCTTTTATAAATGGGTCATGACCCGTAGATTTGAAATCAATGGCAGCAACAAACGTTAAACAGGAGTGAATGTAAATGGATACATCTTGTATATTAGACAATCTCATGCTAGACAAGTTATATGTTTTGAAGGTTGCATACATAAAAAATATTCAAATATTAGCTGGATATATATATATATATATATATATATATATATATATGTGTGTGTTAATGTTATTGTTAGTTGTGAATCTTTTTGTAAATGCACATGAAAAGCATGTTGAATATAATTTTTGAAAGCAGCAATAATAAAAATAATCTAAGCTAACTCGATTACATCTGCTTAATGTTAATTTGTAAATTGAATATAACAGCGGGGGTCATGCGCATTTACAAAAACAAGATCACAACTATCAATTACATTAATTTCTGTCTTAGCAATTCACCCATGAAAATGATCTGGGAAAACATTGAAAATATTTGTGAAAATAAAAGAAATAACTTAAACTACGGCGTCTTTCTTAATCAGTTTTGTAACAACATTAAAAAATTATTCCATGAATTTGAGAGGATTAAAAGAAAATAAATAGACATAATATGTCTAAGTTACTCAACCAAACATAACTATATATATATATATATATATATATATATATGACTTGACTTGTATCGATTTTCACCCTGGTCGGGTTGAACCGGCTTCCTCCTGAGCAAGTACAGCATCACAGACCATCGCTGCCCACGCTTGCCGATTCTGAGCCAGGTCACACGAAATGGCGAGCCAATCGCGATTCCATCGTCGAAGACCAACTACTTGTGGGCCCAATAGTACTGCTAGGTCATTTTTGATTGTACTAGCCCACATCCTCAGCTGCCCACCAAAACGTTTTCGAAAACTAGGAAGAGAAGGAGGGAGAAGCATATCGCGGATGAGCTCTTCCTCCGGGCGTCGAGCAACGTGCCCGAACAATCGGACGGGTGAAAGAGGACGGAGACATAGGCGACGACGTAGAGACGCCGCGGACACTCAATGGATTCAGCGGCATCGTAGAATGCAGCGAAGCAATCGTTGTCGAACACGTCAAGCCTTCGTAGGTCAACCGCTCCAAGTGGACACGTTTCGCAGCCATAGAAAAGGATAGTCCAAGCAATAGCCTGATAGATGCGCCCTTTCGTAGGCGTGGAAATCTCACCATAGTGACCGCTTGAGACGCACGAATGCAGACCTTGCAGCTCCTATACGGCGTTTAACCTCGGCAGCACCCTTCCCGGATGGTATAATGGTTGAACCGAGATAGAAGAAAGACTACACGTCCTCCAGATTGACCCCATCCAGCGTCAGTGGCTGCCAGCTGATTGGATCAACCAGGGACGGCATAACTTTGGTCTTCGAGGCATTGATAGTCATACCCACATCCCGTGCTGCAGCTTGCACACAGTTGAGCACAGCTTTCCCACCGTCACAGTTCGATCCGACCAAGAAATTTTGTCCGCGTAGGCCAGATCAGGCACCCTGACATTCCGACCAACCGCAACTCCAGCGTAGTCCCGAAGGGATTTGCCGAGGATGTAGTCGATTGTATAGTTGAATAGGGTAGGGGACAGGGTACACCTTTGCCGCACATCAATCTTCACCTCAAACGTCTCAAATTCCTCACCATAAGCACGAACACGGGCTCGCATCGACCGGTAGTAGCCCTTGGAGAGACGAAGGAGTTTAGCGGGCAAGCCATCGGCCTCCATCATACGCCAGAGTGAGACGCTATCAACGGAGTCGAAAGCAGCCGCAAAGTCGACGAAGCAGAGGACTGTTGGTTGCTGGTATGCCCAGCGTTGTTCGAGGGTGCACCGTAGGCTGAAGATCTGATCAACACAGCCCCTTCCTGGGCGGAGCCACCCTGAGATGGGCGAGTTCGCAGATCGCGGATGCCTTGAAATCTTCGTAGGAGAAGCAATGCAAATACTTTAGCCACTACATCGATGAGGCAGATTCCTCTGTAGTTCGAGCAGAATCTCCTCTCATCCTTTTTGATGACCTCGCTCCAATCGGCAGAGGAGGTCTCAGAGAGACAGACCACATTGAAGACACGATGCACCCACTAGGCGAATACATCTGGCACGGCTTTATATACTTCTGCAGGTATGCAATCCTCACCAAGAGCGTTGTTGCCACGCAGATGGCGCAGAACATCTCGCACTTCATCTACCGTTGGTGGTGGGGCAGTGTTGCAGTCGTATTCATCGGTCGGTTCAACGGCCACTTCCGTCGCCGGAGTCGGATGATTGAGTAGCTCGTTAAAATGCTCTTTCCACCGATTTCGCCGCTAGCCCAGACCTGCGATAATAGCACCATCACGGGAGAGAAGCGTTTCACTCACTCCCGTAGTTCCGCGACACGCCCGACTCACCATCTGGTAGAGTTTGCGAGAGTCGCCACAGGCTGCTGCACGTTCAGTCCCTTCGGCATTTCAGTCAGCGCGAATGGAGTGAGTTGCGCGGCACCGTAGATCGCGAAATTTTGCAGCTCCTTGTCAGTCGCGCTACCCTCGCCTTCTCCACCAGCAGAAGGCTCTCCCCGGTAATCCAGTCCTGATATCGGTGACTGGCGACACCAAAATGGGCGTGTGACGCTTCGACGGTAGAAGATTTGAGAGCTTGCCTTTCAATTTCTGGTTGAGGCTCTGAGCTTGGTTGGAGGAGAGGGAACGGATTGCGAAGTTCCAACCGGAACTGTTCTCACGCGCGTAGTTTCAGATTGACGAACTTGATTCGCTTCAGGATCATGGTGGATCTCCTTGCCCGCAGTGCGCCGAGAAGTGTATGGTCCGATCAATGCGCACTGCCCATATCTGCACCCCGATAGGCTCGAGAGTCAAGTACAGAGGTTGCCCATCTCGCCCGTACCAGAATGTAGTCAATCTGGTTGGATGCACGACCGTCATTGGAGCGCCAGTTGACGAAATGTCGTCGCGGGTGCTGGAAACGAGAGTTAGTCAACACAAGACGATTAGCTACTGCAAAGTTGACTAGTCGGTCGCCATTGTCTTACCGTGTTACGAGGGTGAAAATATATATATATATATATATATATATATATATATATATGGGTGAACTAAAAATATTATCTAACTTTTCTTGCGCGCACATACACGCATACATACATTTGTGCGTTTGCAGGAGTGCAAGATGTGTACATCTTCTCACAGCGCTATACTTTCTGAAATATTAAGGAATTTGTTTTTAATAAAAAGTGCCGGAAACTTTCGCACCCATCAAATTTATATACGACGTGCAAAAAGTTTTGCTAAAGTTGATGAGATTGGCCATTATTTTTTTATGTATCAAGTTATCCAGTACTTCATGTGTCTAACCGGATATTTCAGACATGCTCTTAAGCCACTCAACCAGAAAATTAAGAAACTCGAGCGGATTCTCCCGTTGAGTTTCAGATAATACTATGCATGCATATATATATATATATATATATATATATATATATATATATATATATATATATATATATACGTGTGTGTGAAAAATTGCAAAACAAGTATCAAAGAAGGTATCCATATATAAATCTCACCCAACCATCATGCCCACGTTGGAAAATCGCTGTCCGCTGTGCCTAAAAACCACTCCAACGCTGAATCAGCGTTATTCAAAAGGAGTAGAAACCCAGGTACATACAGTCAACAAAGAAAAGCAGTCATTTTCAATATTCTTTGCTACTTTGATATCAATGATGAAACATACTCTGAATCTAACATAAAAATTCTGTATTTTAAAATTAGTAAAGGTGGAGTAATGTGTAGTGGCTCGGAGTCGGAGAGCTGAGTTCGAATTCTAGTTGAATCCATTGTATTCACTTAGGTGCAAATACCATTAGGAAAGGTATGAATCCTTTTCTTCTCCCGCCAGTTATGCGTAAATAGCAGGAGAGACCGGGTTGGGTGGTAAATTGTCTACCACAGAAAGAGCTGGCTACCTACTGCGGGAAAAAAAAAACTGCCACCTACCTAATGATAGCCGAAGCGTCTATGACAAACACAACGGACTAAAGTAACAAACACATAACTTGCACTATGGATTAAACTTGCCATAGGTGTTAAGGAAAATAGATTAGGCTGTTGCATCAGGTATATATATATATATATATATATATATATATATATATATATATAAATATATATATATATATATATATATATATATATATATATATATTGTATACAAAATTTAATCGTAATAAAAGTAAAACTTATTACTAGACATATTAAAAACGCGAAGCAACAGATTTGCTCCCTGCTCTTCCGGCTTCAAAAGGAGATTTAATTTGAAATTAACACAGAAAAATGTACAATAAAAGGAAATTGTGGAGGAAAAAAAAAAACACAACTTCCTTTTGTTTTACATTTTCTGTATTAATTTTAAATTAAATCTCCTGTTGAAGCCTGAAGAGCGGTAAAGAAAACCGGTTGTTTGCGCGTTTTAATATGTCTAGTAATATTAAGTTTTATACTTTTTTATTTCGGATCATTCATATATATATATATATATATATATATATATATATATATATATATATATATATATATATATATATATATATATATATATATATATATATATATATGCAAACATTAGTATATGAAAAATCAACATTAAATACAGGAATAACAAGTCTGATGAATGGGCTGTTATTGTGCGTATTAAGGTTGGACTGTTGCGGAGTCGAACATCTTGAAAACAGAGAAAAATTAGGACTGACATTTCTGCTCGGATGGGCTTATGTCACAATTGCGATTTGGCACAAAGCCCGAAGAACAAATGAAAGTGAAATCTTTTCCTAAAATCATTGACATTCCGCCCGCTATATTTTAAAAGTTCTCAGAATTATATATACTTTAGACAAAAATAGTCGTAAACGTTGCAGCATATATATATATATATATATATATATATATATATATTGTGATACAGATACACAACGATAAAGCAAAAGAGGGATAGATTTAATAGTGTGGTTAATGAAATTTAAGTAATAAAAATGCAACAGAAGTAATAACAATATAAGCAATAGGACTGATGGTAATAATTATATATTAGTAGTATTTTGACTTAATTTAATCAGGAAGAGAAAGATTTTAATGACGGAATTTTGGGACATGGCTGTGTCGTTTTTCAACGAAAATCCTTGTCTTCGTGCTACAATTTTGTCAAAATTCCTAATAATATTGAAAAAATATCATATATCTTTTTACCAATGTTATTAACCATTTTTTACTTACTTAAATTTCATTAAACGGCTTATAAAATGTAATACATATATTATACGAAGCACTCTTGTTCTATCTTTCGTTATATATATATATATATATATATATATAGATAGAGAGAGAGAGAGAGAGAGAGAGAGAGAGGCCAAAGCACCATTTGTTCGTTCTCGAAACCATTTGTCTCAAATTGCAACAATCTCTCTGATGATAAAAGGACATTTTTTGCGCTTTTTAAAAATTATTTGGCGGTTAGTGAGCGATTCTTTTGTTGTTTTGTGCTCTGGTTGGTTAATTTACTTATTCTCTTCAGTTTACGTCTATATTTTTTTCTGTTTTAGACATGTTCCAGGCTTATCCCCAAGAATTTTCCCGCATATTTGTAGCCTAATTATCATTGTTTCAGTAGTACCAGCGATCGGTCCACGAAGAAGCGTTAGCTGAAATGTTGCCTAGGTCCCAAAATTAACAAATAAATAATGAGCATAATAAGAGACCTGGTGTACTACGTCCACAAAGTTCCCAAACGACGCTCCTTGAGGTTTTGAATTCAGAGATTGGCTTATCCTAGACCTGTTTCCATCCAAAGCTGTAGGACCCAGTCTGTCCTGCTATTTACCCATAGCGGGGGTGAGAGGAAGAATATATATTTAGCTTCAAACTTTATAGACGCTCCATTTTATATCAAACGGTAACTTATATTAAAGGATAATTTTGTCTGTAAACTCGAGAAGATAAAAAGAAATATGTCCTACGACATGTTTTGAAACTGAGCCCACATATTTATTCGGCTACCAAGAGCGTCTCAATAAAGGTTGGTTCTTTTTGCCTTCAAGAAACACTCTCACAGTTGCATCGGATATAAAGAGAAATATCGCGTTTGGACTGCGAAATAACAAATAAACTTATCGGATGAAAAATAAATCCCTCAATTCATTAGTAATTCTCTCACTGTCGCTATATATATATATATATATATATATATATATATATATATATATATATATATATATATATATATATATATATATATATATATATATATATATATATATATATATATATATATATATATATATATATATATATATATATATATATATATATATATTAAGAAATGGACAAAGTCCGACAATTTATTTATTGATTAAAACATTTTATGTTTAACGTTCTTTTTATAGATGCAAGTATTTAAGTAAATGCTCTGTTTATAATAAACAGTATTAAATAACTATAAGCAGTAAATTCGACCTTGCCTACCGTTCCTTTGTGGCCGAGTCGGTTAAGGCACGTCAGCGTAAATGACGTTTCCGTATAGGATGCAGGTTCGAATCCTGTCAAAGGACGAATATTTTCTATAAAAATTTCTCCGACATTCAGGCCGGTAAATGTTATTTAATACTGTTTATTATAAACAGAGCATTTACTTAAATACTTGTATCTATAAAAAAGAACGTTAAACATAAAAAATGTCTTTAAAAAATATATATATATATATATATATATATATATATATATATATATATATATATATATATCACACACACACACATATATATATATATATATATATATATATATACATAAAATAATATATATATATATATATATATATATATATATATATATAGCTAGCCACTCATATTCGAGGATGCCCGGCTACTAGGGCGTCTAGGCAATCCTTACTGCACTCTCGCTCACGTACATTTCTGTTTGTTCAACACCCACAATAGCCCACCTGTGGTTTATACTGCAACTATGCTGAGCAGACTTTAGTTATAGTTTTTGGGAGAGTGCATGTTATCTTGTATGATTAGCAATCTGCTCAACACCACCAGACTCAAAACCTCGGTTACGATGACTTGTGACTTCTTGCTAGCACACTTATCGAAGGCCCCAAGTTCACTCCTCTCTCTCCTTTGACACGACACACACACACACACACACACACACACACATATATATATATATATATATATATATATATATATATATATATATATATATATAGGGTGTATCAAAAACTTTTAAAAATTTGGAACGAATTCCTCACATTGAAACAAGGATAAATGTCTGTGTAAGTAAATCCTGTGTTGCCATATAGACTAAGTTGTATTTGTAGCTAATTTCTCGTTATCTTTTAACGTATCTCATTGAGTTAACTGAGTAGTGTACCGTTTAATGAGGGCCAAATATTCATTTCGTGATCAGGCAGATATATTTTTTTCATGCGGCGCTGCGAATGTTAATAGACACGAGGCTTCACGTCTGTATCACATTGTTTTCCAGACTCAAAGTAGCCGAGTCACCCAATCTTTGCTGCTGCTTATCGTCGCGTTGCTGTGAGATGATTCGCAGCACCACAAAATAGAGCTTGAAGAAGACAATTATCTGCTCATACGCCTGACAACGAAGAATTCATTCTGAATAAATATACGTCGAAAAGGCCATCGTTGAACCTAAACACAGCAACTCATAACAAACTGTCAAAATATCCTCCGCTTTCTTGTACACACGCATCCGACCGTAGGATCCTTGACTAGCGGCCTTTTTTTAAAGAATCACACACGATGTCGAATGGTTTCTCAGTCCCCCATGACACGTTGATTAAGCGTCTCTGCATTATTAATGTCTGCAGTATAGATCAATCGTTGTAGGTGGCCCAACATATAGAACGCTCAAGGATTGAGGTCGGAGAAGGTGCTGACCACGCAACTTATTTATGCCTCATTTTTGTGTGATAAATTCATTAATTCTCTGATTCTTTTTTTAATATGTCGTCTTTTCCAATGCTGCTTCTCTGATCAAAATCTTACCACTGTATTCTTTGCTATCATCCCACTTTTGTATTAGGTCAATGGTTATTCTTAAAATTTCTATCTTTATGTCTGTTTCTATATATCCAATAATTATAAAAGCTTTTGTATTGTCGAGGTGTAATTTTAAAAACTCGCTTATAAAGGATTGTCATTTTTTTTTCTTTTCCTTATTCGAGTCGATTCAATTCTCTTGTTACACTTTGGGATGATTTTTCTCTAATGTATTCACTTATATTTTCGGTGCATTTTAATTGGTGTCTTTTAGAAAAATGTTCCGAAATATATTCCTTTCGCATTAATCTTCATTAAGACGGCAATCTGCGTCACTGCCTTTTTTACTTGAGAAACTGGAAAGTACAAACAAAACGTCTGGGATGCTTTTTACTAAATTTAAATGAAAGAAAGATTGAAAACGAAACAATGTTATTCTAAAGTCAATATTTCTTTGTAGCAAACACAGTTGAAGTTTAAGTTGTTATCTGAAAACGCTAGATAATTTCCACGGAGATCCAGAAGACACTTGACCTCGTTTTACTGAATAATTCTTAGAAAATAACCACCAGAACATTGAAAAATCGGGGAAATCTGAGAAAAATAGAAACGCCAATAAGCTTGTACATAACATCTTAGAGAGACTGATAAAACTTCTAGAAAATGTAAAATGGGAACATAGACTAGAGAATATATTTCGCATGTGGTAAATTTCGGCCCGCCCTCGTCGCAATCGAATGTGTCAGAAGGTCAATTTAAAGTGGGTTGAAAGTCAAATCCGTGGAAAAATTGTTCAATCCTTTTAGTTACTTTCCTTTTAAGGGAGGCCTCAGTCACCGAGCAACAAACACAGCTTTCTCACGAAGGTGAGGTACTGACTGGGTGATCACATCCTGGAGCTTGAGATAATATTATTTTGAAAGTTCTGGAAAAGTGCCGAGTTTTTATAAATATGAATAATTTACTAAGCGTAGCTTAGATGTAACACAAGGCTGTATGCATGCAGTACCCAGTGAGGAACTTATTCCATATACAATTGTAATTGATTTTACGAAACAAGCTTGTTAACTATAACACCACTTTAGAAATGCACAAATTTACAACGCATAGGACACTTGTAGAGTTAACCTACTTACTTCCCGCCCAAAAAAAAAAAAAAAAACGCCGCTAGGGGACAATCTTTAACCCTAATTCTCTATCATTCTCTTTATCTTATTTCACCCAGGGACGGTAAGATGTAGGTCGAACGAGAAGAACGCTTTCCCACTGGAGTGAGCACACGCGTGCAAAAACACACACGCACGGACGTACGCACCGTTCACTTCATTCTTTCTAGGACTTTCACCATCACCAATCTTCACACACACACACACACACACACACACACACACACACACACACACACACACACACAAACAAACAAACAAACAAACAAACAAGTCACTACTCTAAAAATTTTCCCTTCATTCAACTTCATTGCTTGTAAGACGCAACAATATTCTCTTATTTATGTATACCCTTATTTTGGTTAATACATACTTATCGTTTGTTTATAAATATAGTTTTTGGTTACTTTTTCACGTTATTACCCGGACGCATATTCGAAGTCCGCCATTTTTTTGTGGGATGAATATGCAAGGACAATCGAGTTATCCACCTAAACACCCGACCACTATACTCCAATGACACATTTAAAAGAAAAGCAACAGTGGTAAAATCATGTAAATTATTTAATGTGTCTGTTTAAACAAATTGTAAAACAGGTAAAATTTGAATGATCAAAAAGAACTTTGAATAAAAATGTTGTGGAAAGACACGATTGCATTCGTACTGAATACGCTTGTTTTATAAAATAAGAAGAATCGGAAAAATACACAACACTATGGCGACCATTTCTCGAAAGTCTACATAGCCAAATAAGAATTAAATTTATATCAGTATTAAATTTTCATACAATTAAATATTTCGCTGGCAAAGCCACGTTTTGGTGACTAAATAGTCAATGTGGCTTTAAAGTAAATTGCACTCGCTTTTTTCGAAAATCGTTTTCCGCCTATGACAGTGTTTCACTCTGTACCATGTACCTCTTTTATGATACGCAATGGAAAAATTCTAATCATGTTAGCTTTTTAAATCGCTTCAATCTTCCTCAAAGCCCTTATGACAAATTGCAAGCAATCTAACAATTTAATAATAATAATTTAATTCTTAATATGTAATCATTATTTTTGATACAATTGTAGTAATTCTCAACGTATCAAAAAGATTTAATATATTAATATTAACTTATGTCAGGAAAGTCCATATTCTTTGAACCAATTTTTTTCAGGAACTTCTAGAGTCGACCTGATAATTAATGTCTCTTACATAGTTTATTTTGAAATAAACAAAATATTAATGTATCTGTGTAATGACAACATAGTATAGCTTAAGAATTAACAAGATCGTTTGATTATACACTATCGCGGTTTGTTCGACATTTCGGTTTAATAAGCCTTGTTGTTTGAAAGCAGAATCAATGTCTATAAACACGGAGTCATTCAGCCACTGAAGACGATTATTTTGCTCAGAAAATAATATATAGTCTTTCATTTTAAAATCTTTAATTTTAGTAGAACATTGCTCGTATGACTTGTTATTAATTAAAAACAAAAAATATAAAACAAAAACGGTGGAAGTGAAATTAATGAGATTGACTAGATTATGCGTCCAGACGCGACTAATGAAACAAAAACTTAAACCTCAACGATTTACAATTCAAATAAGTTTTAAAAACCAGAAAAGTTTCAAAATTACAAACACACTAATTAAAAATAAAACAAAATATGTTTAAGTTTAAAATTCAGCATTTCCAGAATTTTCAGCATTTCCTCTCGGTACATAATAATAAAAGACAATGGCTTTTGGATCTCCCTTCCCACTATTATACAGTTATAATGGCATCAATTAAAAAACACAGTTTAGTTCAATGAAGTCCGACAGGAAGAATCTTTTTTACATAGAATATTTCCATTTTTTTTTCAGTGAATTACATAACAGTTCATAATAGATAGAGATATATTTAACATATTCACCCAGCAGTTAAATTATTTTAATCATTTCACCCAAAGTAAGGCAGTAAAGCCACTAAGACACATGGTGTAACTAAGTATAAAATAATAAGAAAAATTCTAAGTATTAAGGTGCAAGAACAATAAAAGAATAGTAATCAAGAAGTCAGTAGAAATTGCATATAAACTTTTGAAGAGCAAATTTGGTCGGAAACCATGGCGAGTGAAGTGATTCCCACAAGCGAGAAGGGCAAGAAACAAAACTCTCAAGATTGAATTTACGTTTGCATATAGCAAATTAAACTTAAAATTAATGAGACTGTGTGTATAACCTAGTACTGCGCTTAAATGTCTAAAATGTAGGTACCATAATGAAAAGTTCATCCATCCAAACAATTATGATGAAAGTATTTATAGAAAAGACACATGGAACCTACATTCAGATGAGAAAATTCCTGAAGCCGAGGTGCAATGTCAGTACAAATAATATTGCTGATTCGTCTTTGGATTTTGCCAAGAACTTCTAAATATATAGCAAGAGCAGCGGACAATATGTAGCAGCAATATTCAAAACATTGAGGAACGGTTTACACATAAATATGTAAGACAGATTCTTGAGACAAAAACTGTCTAGCACCTCAGAGTAAACCAACTTTATTTAGCAGCATACCTACCAATTGATTTAATAAAATCTTTGCACTTCATGTCACCAGAAAATGTTAGACCGAGAAGGCGCAACAAGTCATTCTCCTGGAGGTTAGCATTTGTCATGTAGATGGGACTCGTAAAGATGTCTTTCAGATCAATAATAAAGAAAAAAATTATTTTGTTGGCATTAAAATTAACAGATCATTCCTTGCCCCAGTTAACGCAGATTGTAGATTATTTGTATATCAGTTGCCTATTATAGCTTATCGAACCGTTCAGTCTTACTGGAGTAAATATTTGCGTCATCATCATAGAAATCGAGTTGAGAACCTATACGGTCAAGAACATGATTGATGAAAATTAAGAGCAAACTAGGCTCAAGTGTAGAGTCCTATAGTACACCTGCATTAATAAGAAAAGATCTAGTTGAATGGCCATTCAGGACAACATTCCTCGTGTTACCTTCAATGTCTCGACAACCAAACTAGGTACATTACATAATCGCCGATCGGAAGCGGATCTACCACATGTCACGATGAAGGGATTTCACCTCGGAGAGGTCCCGTGCTTTGAACGACTACTGTGCCTCAAACTCATCTCAGTAATCTTACATGCGGACCATTGCTTTAAGATGCAGGATAAAGAGATGGTTCCCTGTACCGCCCTGACTCCTCCAGCTTTTATCTACCTTTACAAGAACTACATTAGGCATAACAATGATTACTGCTATCATATTTGGTTAAAAATGCACCCTTGCTTTGTAAAACTGTTCTCCACTGGGTGAGTTACTTTTCACAACAATGATAATCTTGTCATCTAAAAAGGCCAATCCATATCTATCCTACTTATCTTCATAATCTTTACGCCCTTTCACGACTTCTTCTGTACCCTGTCCTTTCAAGAAGTTGGCGATGATGACCCTCCACAATTTTCTGTCATTTGTAGCTCTTATTGAATTTTGTCTTTTTCTAATCTCGTCTCCGTAGACTTGCATTAACATCAGGCACGTCATTTATCACTGCAATTTTAAAAACAGCCATTTACAATTATGGGGTCGTAAAACTTGCATTCGGTTAAGAATTCTAAATGTCCAACTGTTTTTTCTGATTAAATCATAACAATGCATTTTTTGTGATGGTATGACCTTTGCAAATATTGTTTCAACAAAAGCACAGTAAAAATCAGCTGCAATTGCATCGAGAACATGACACAAATAGTATAATATACAATAAAAACAAAACAACAACCAACAAACCACCTAAACAAATCAAAGCCACGTGTAACTGCAAGGCAAAGAACGAATCTCCCTTAAATAGTCACTGCTTGCAAGTAATGACATATCACATGACACTATATAATCAGTGGATAGCGAATAAAAGTATTCACAGAAGTAAATAAATGATCTTGGAAATTACGCATACAAAAATCCTTTCCGAATAGTCAACGCGCAAACAGCACAACTTTATTATGTTTCTTAAAATTTGAAAATTAAAAACCAATACGAACAAAATGTAAAATAAACAGGTCATAAATAAGTAAACAAATTAATAAAATACAAATACACGCATAAACAGAAGTAAGTGTAATAACAATGATAACCAACAAATAATATAGTAATCAACAACAAATAACGAGTAAAATAAAAATAACAAATGAACGTATAAATAACTGCATTGCTATCCACAATGATGTCTCCTCAATAGCGTCTAGAATAAATTGAAACATAGCCATTAAATCCCACCCAATAACCGTTAAGATTATACAATAGACCTTACTATCCATGATGAAAACTGGGACATCATCTATAAATAGCCGGGCCAAAAGACAACAGACCAGTCCTGAATATAGCGTTAAAGAATAGAACAAACGGTCACTGCAAAATCCGCTTCAATATCCGCTTTTCATATATATATATATATATATATATATATATTTTGTTATAAATAAAAATGTTTTTCCCCAAATAATGTATCCCAACAAATAAAACTTCAATAATAGATGTTTTTAGTCAGGAATTCACCCTATAGTTTGCTTTCAATTGGAAGAGTGCTTGGAAGATAGTTAACAAATCAATATAAGGAGATCCTTCAGGGCGAATATGTCCACTTTTCTTACCCTGTATGAATGAAGACACACGTTTCAAATTATTTATTGCCCAGGCTAAATTACGCATATTTATATTAATAAAGACAAACGTGAACATTCTTTGAGCCAACGCGTTTCTTCCTTTGAAGGAATTTATCAAGGCAAATGCGTCGGCTAAGATAAGTTTTCTTTTTTGTCTTTATTCATACTGTCATCTTATAGATAAACCGTAACTGATGTTATTGCACATACACACGCACAAACACACACAAATATATATACATATGTTTTATATTTTTGTAGATTTGCTTTGAATTATATATATTAGCGTACCGTATATTAAGTGTTTTTAATTTATCGTATATTTAATGTTTTAGCAGGTATTATAGAAAATTGAATTTTGCATAATCTTCCGAAAGGCACAAAGTTTTGATTACATTTGGCTTCGCAACTGTTGCTCGAAAAAAGTGGCAATAAAGATAAAATGTTTTACAATTATTTTCTTTACTATTGCATATGTTTTTGGCGGCTATCCTTTGTTTTTTTACAGCATATTTTAAACTTAATCTTTAATGACACAATAAAACTGAGATCACTTCCTGAAACAGAGATTTTTTCTTATTCTTTCTCAAAGGAATAATGTTGAAAACGTTTTCTTTTCAAATTACTATTTTTATTTTATTTTCCTTCATGTTGTTTCTGAATTAGCCAGAATGAATAATGTCTAGTCTCCAGAAGCCAACATCAAAGGTTGTAGGGGCAACGAAGGCAGATAAAAAAGAAAAATTTAAAAACAAATTTTAAACCGAAGTTGTAAAGCGTCTAAAGCGACAAGACAGACATGATTTATAAAGAAATGACTGTGTAGACAATAAAAAAATAATGTCAAAATATAAATAAACACTGAGGAGAACATGAATTCGACCCGAATGGCAATAGGTCGGTCTCTTCTTGCAAATCGACTTTATCATCTTTACATACTTATCTTTCTCTTGTAAGTCTTATAATGTCGGCATACTAATTTGATGTCGCAATGAGAAAACAGTTGGTGTATTACCATTGATCTTCGTTCTTTGTCCTCCAACATTTTGATATTCTCACTTGATATTTTCACTTGATATTTTCTTACCATTCTAAGTTGAATAAGTTGCATTCACACAATGCGCAACTGATATTACAATTTAAGTTCATTCAATGGTATTATCATCAAAGTTATGATATATTTAACTTTCCAGTGGTTTAACAAATATCTATTACTAACAGTAACTGGCTGTTCCTTCGTCTATAATGATGTGTTTTAAATACAATAATAGATGCTTGCATTCTATGACCGATAAAATAATCATTGATTGTTTTGATCATTTCACCCCATGCAAGCTAATAAAGCAACTAAGACGTAATTGAGTGTTGAAGAATAGTATAAGAAAAATATTAGTAAGGAGAAAGAACAAGAAAAGGTCAGAAATTAAGAGAAGATAAGCTACCTTTAATTTTGGAAGATCAAGGGTGTCTGTAAATCAAGAAAAAAGGAGAGGGTTTCACAAATGAGAAGCGCTTGAGAATAAACTGTTACTATAGATATTACGGTTAAATATAGCCATTTCAATGGTAGAATGGTCAGAACTTGCCGCCAACATATACTGTGCTTAAATTCGTAAATTCGGGGTACGAAAGAAGAC
Source organism: Acanthosepion pharaonis (assembly GCA_903632075.3). Classification (NCBI taxonomy): domain Eukaryota; kingdom Metazoa; phylum Mollusca; class Cephalopoda; order Sepiida; family Sepiidae; genus Acanthosepion; species Acanthosepion pharaonis. Next base: position 918,337 of record CAHIKZ030000125.1, on the reverse strand, counting down.
AACTACTCAGATCAATTACCATGAAATTATTTATACAAAAAGAACAAGTAAGTTGCGTTATGGCTGTGGAAAATGACTTTAACCAATCTACTTGGTCAGGACCAATAACTTTGCAACTCATTCTTTAGTATTTTATCAAGAAACTCTACATACATAACAGAAATATCAGGCCAAATGTGACAGCAATATTGCATGAGAAAATGGTGTAGTTTTGAACACACATTTCGCATTCTTGCATCCATTTGACTTAGGTTTCAAATTGCAGGAAAACTTCTTGTATAGATTCTTAGAAATTAAGACAATGCCAAATATTACCTTCACCTTAAATTGTGTTTAAAAATAAAACAAATATGTACAATCATAGTTTATTATTAATACAGAGAGATGGCCAGACCGGGAGAACAGCTGCCCGAGGACGTGCCCGCTCATTGAGCCAGAGAGCGTGATCAAGGCTCGTACCGAGGCCCGCATATCTCACGGTTTCGATGGCTCGCGTCATTTTTTTTCCTAGCCCGGATGTAAGTTCTCGGACTCCCCACATTGAACTGATTTTGTGTCATAACCTGACCTCGAAGGTGTTGAATGAATAAAAATTGCTATCTCGAGTAGTTTGTAACACGGTTATTTATCATCAGTCATTTGCGGCTCTGTACTTATGCAGTGTGCTCTCAGGGGCGGCTCAGTTAAGGGACGGAGCTATGGCTGAGGAAGGTTATACTGAGAGGTGACGGCCCAGGGGAAGAGCTCCTCGAGCCCGCGGCCTCTCATTGCTCCTGAGAGAGAGAGAGAGAGAGAGAGAGAGGGGATCCAAGCTCGCACCGAGGCCAACAACGGTTTCGAGGGCACTTGCAATTTTTGTTCCTATCCCTGATGTACGCGCTAGGGATCTCCACATTAAACTGTACGTGTGTCACAACCTGACCTCGTGAGAGGGAGGAGAGTAAATATAAATTATTCTTGAGTAGTTTGTAACATTATTTATTGTTTATTTATCATCCCTAGTGTCCGTCGAAGAACAGAGACGCAAATGAGGAAAATTAAACTTGAGATATGCCCAGCCCAGAGGAACAGCTGCCCGAAGTCGCGTCCTCTCATTGCACCTGAGAGAGGGGTCGCTGCTCGCACAGAGGCCTGCGCAAGCACCGGTTTCGGGGGCTCGGGCAATTTTTGTTCCTAGCCCGGGTGTATGAGCTCCCCACAGTAAACCGAATTTGATCACAACCTTACCTTGTGGGGAGGGCTTTACTATATACAAATTACTATAAAGTATAGCTGGGGCTTTTAATCTCAGAATTTCTGGGAGAATTGAGCTTCAATTTCGCATTATTTCATACAGATTCCATAATATAGGTTTTACATATTTACCTATTATATTTCTCTTACTCTTCAAATATGTTGAATGTCTCCTTGAACACTGAACGCTACAATAATGGCTAATATAATGTGCTAATATATATATTTTAACCTCGCATAATCTGGCAACTATGGCTCTGAGCTAAACGAAAATTGCTACCTGAGCCTAATTATGCTCGAGCCTTTAAATGACTTATGAATAACTGGAATCGGACCACTGGGAGCGAAGTTATAAAAGGCTAACCGAGTAACTTTATGATTGGTTTGAATTGTATTATAGTTAACAGATTGTAATGATTAAATATTTGGTTTGGTTTGTTTTACGGCATATCAACTTCAGTGGGTTACTTAATGGCGAAAAGTTTTTTATTGCTCCTAGTAACTTTACCAAAAATGTATTGCTGGTATTTTTTTTCTTCAAAAATATATTGCTGGTAATAATTATTTCCTTCAAAAATTCATTGCTTCTAACAATTCTTTTACAAAAAATTATTGCTGTATTAAAATCTATTTTTACACTTTCATAGTGTTTTGGCCCCAGTTTGGAGGTGTCAACTATTTGCCCATATCTGGGACCATAACAGGTGATATCACCCGCATCAGGTTGAATCTGGGAACGCCGTCAATTAAGAAGTAGTCCCACGCTTCTCAAAACCTCCTGATCAGAGGCCTTGCAGTTGGATATAGTTTATCATCTTACCCAGGACGCCGATGCAGTTTATCGTCATACCCAGGACACAATGATTGAATGTATCTAATGACAAAACTTAAATACATATATTGTGTATTTTCCATCATTGACCGGCATCATTTGTAGACAGAAATAAATGTCTTCGATGAAAAATAAAAAATATTGTTCTTACAACGAACTAATAAATAACTGATCAAAAATGCAGACGTTTTTCATTGCTTTTTGGTACATTTAAAAATACATAGATTAAATAATTTTATTTCTATTTCTATGAAGCGTTTATGAGATTGAAGAACTCACACTGCGTTATATTTTGCAGAAAAGAAATACAATAGATATTGAAAAACAGTTAAATTTTGAATTGCAAATTGATGTACGCATCTAATAAATACAAACAGACGCTCATAATTAAGGAACTTGCATTCATTGCAATTGCTGATCGACTTAAGTCGTAGTAGCATAGATTCCAAGATGAAATACGCCAGATAGTAGATTCAAAACAATTATATTAAATATTTCCATAGCTGCAACGTTTTTGAATTTTTCGACAACCGTTAACTTCTTCAGGCATGAGAGATATTCAGATTATGAAATAATTTCGTCAACTATTTTCCTACAGTTATTTAGAATTGAGTTTATCAATAGAAAATTGCAGGAATACTTCAAATATATAAAGCAGGAAACAAAAAAAATTAAAAATCTTCTGATGCATCCCAAGAGCGCGATATTTGCCGTAGAATCTCGAGGCAAAAACAGAGGGCTTTAAATTGAATCATGTAAGAAAATCTATATTCCATCAGTTTGTTTTCTAAAAAAAAATATGTTTATTCCGAGTCTAATATAACTCAGGGCCATTGCCACATCGGGTTGAACCAAAATTTTAAATGACGTTTAGGAGAATGTATTTCGTCTTGTTCAATGCTTTAAAGATTTAGATATTCTACGTAACGAAAGACTGTGGAAAAATAATGGTTTGGAGAAATTACATCGCCGATGCTGGATAATTTCCAGTCATTCAAAATTACGAATTGAGTTACTTTAAATTAGTTGTTCGAAGACAAAACATTCAGTAGTTGAAAAAAGCGAATAATGAGAGGCATTTTTTAGGGGGTGGGTGATAGAAAAGAAACTCGTTAAAGGAATTCATGATCCTAAACTAAGAATGACCCAAAAGTTTCGGTGTAATTTCTTTTCTTTTCTTTTATTTCAATTCACTTGAAAATATTGTTGAAAAAGAAATGAAATGATGATTGATTAATCGAAAGAATATCTGAGGAGGAATAAAATAAATAAACGAACACAACGCAATGATATTCTGTCTGTTTCAATACCCACACACACAAGCAAGCATGCACACACACACACATATACACTCACACAAACACACACACACACACACACACACACATATATATATATGTATATATAATATTAGATGAAATGGAATATATCTGAAAATATTTAATATTTTAATGTTTTCTGTTTATATTATCCATAAAAATAGCGTATCAACAGAAAATACATTTATCTTACTTATTATAAAACGCAGATTATGTGTGTGTGTGTGTGTGTGAGTGTGTCTGTACATTTATATATTGGATCGGATTTCCTACATTTTTCAACCGATTTCAACAAAACTTCACAGGACTGCGTAAGATTACCTTGCGGTGGTTCTGACAGCGCCAAAAATTGGAAAAACACAATTGTTTTTGCACGAAATCAATTTGAAAACACGATAAAACATGATTCTGTCGCCAGAATGAAAGGGGGACAACTCATATCGAGTTATACTTATAAAACTCAGGTTGTTTGTGTGTGTGTGTTCGTATATATATGGATCGGATTTCCTACATTTTTTAACCGATTTCAACAAAACTTCACTTTTTTTTTTGGCAGGTAGTGTTTCTTATTCTCTTGCACACTTTTTTCTTTATTTTTACATTCAGAATGCTTTAAAAATTCTATTTACAAGACAAATGTTTATAGTAAAATTCTATTCGATCGGTAGTCTCATAACGATTGAAAACAATGTTTTTGTTTGAGTTTGGGTTTGACCAATTTGTAAAAAAAAAAATATAATTAAGACATGCGTGTCAGTCAACCTTAAACAATAATCTTTTTCAATTTTATTTTTCAGTCTTCATGATGGGCGATACTTGATCTATGTCTTACTGTTAGATCCTCGGGCAACGCCGGACTCTACTGTTGTAACATATATATATATATATATATATATATATATATATATATAGTTTTATATTTAGGCAGCAATCCTTCGTTTATGCATGTTTCATTAAAAAAGGTCAGACCAGGTACTACGGTTAAGTTTTTTATTTAAGTTTTCTTGTGTTCGAACAAGAGCTTCATTTTCTGAAAAAAGAGTGGGTAAAAACATACCAGACTCCATTGTAAACATTCTAGTAGAAAACACAAATCTAATATCTTCATCCACTTGTAAAAATAAATTAAAACTTAATAGAAGCTTTAATAATAAAAAAGACAAAACCAACTCTTAACAATATTATCTACGGACATGGCCACAATGTGCTAACCATATTCGGAAATGAAATACATCCCTACCACACACTAAGACATATACATAATGCACACACTCAATTAATCTGAAAAATTGAATAATCCTTGATAATGGCTAAAGTTTTAGCCGAAAGCGTGTGTGTGTGTGTTATTTACACACTGCATATATTAATGAACCAAGCGCTGTCGGCTTCTGACGTTTGTTTACATCCGTTAAAAAAAAAAAAAAAAAAAAATCATTAGGATTTACCTTTCTCTCTGCCTTGGGTGGATAACTTAGGGGTGAGATCTCCGATTGATGCCAGATCATTAAAGTTTCGATCATTGCTTCAAAAGAAACGGATGGATAATCACACTGATGAACTGTGATACAGCTAAACAGGCCTGTATGCTGTTCACCTATATCTAGAGGAAGTGTGAGTTTGTAAACGGTGATTTTACTGCTAATATTGCAAAACTATTCGGTAAAACGAATCGAGTTCTCTCAGACACTGTGTATTTATCTAAAATTAAATACGGTTAAATTCCCCTTTATCCCAACGGCTTAGGGCTAGTATCTCCGACTGACGCCAATTCAATCCTAGCTAGAGGCAACCGGACATCAAGCCGCACCGATGAGCTGTGATACAGCGAAACAGTCTGTCTTTTGGATAAATACACACACACACACACACAAATAAATATATATATATATATATATATATATATATATATATATATATATATATATATATATATATATATATATGTAAAATCAAATGATGCATATCAATTAGGAATCGGAACTGATAGAAAAAAATAAAGGACAAATAGGACACAGATATCGATCTAACATGTTTCACTTTTATTAAATCTTTGCAGGGATTGACAGAACACAGAGAAAAAGAGAAACTCTGGTACATTCAATTCTGTTTCTGCCAGTTCTCATTGGTCGTTTCGATGCTAGACGCGAAATTGATATAGTTTGTCTAAACTCAAGTCTCTATTGTGTTCATAGATGCGGGCTTTTAGATTACGCGTTTTTTGCATTGTAAACAATTTATTTGATAAATCCCGGCATTTGTATTAGTGTTTAGGTTTCTTCACTGGCTTGCAATATCCGTTTATCAGAATAACAGAATTAAGCTGAGTAATTTGAAAGAACAGTCTAACGTAAAAAGTAAAAGGTTTTCGCATGCAGTAGTTTCAAAAGCATGGATCATGTATATTGTTAAATGATTGCAAACGATCATCAAATTTAAAATCAAAATTTTATACACTCACAAATTAATTCGTATTCTACGTAGTCTCCATTGTTTTTAACAACTGTCTCCCGTCTTTCTACAAACAATTTTATGGCATTTAGCAAGAAACTGCGTGTTTTTTGTAAGCTACGAAAGTTTCGACTGAAGGTACAGAAGGATTTTTTTTTCCTTTAAATTGTTCTGTAGAGACTGGAACAAATGAAAATCCAAAGAATACGGTGCGTGCTGGATGGTTTGCCATTTCAATGCTCTAAGCTTCTTAAGTATGCTTTGCAAAATATGATCTTGGAACTTGCTGGAACATAGCAAATTTTCGATTTGCCAAAATCGGTCGTTTTTCCTGGATACATGCGCCTTCAAATGGAGAATGATTTTGAGATATCAAAATTCAAAGCCTAAGCAATCTTCCCTCAAAATATTCGGTTTATTCTGCACGATGGAAAGCAGGGCGTCCTCATCCACGGTGGAATTTGACCGCTGTCATGAAATCTACTGAACCACTTTTTGACCATACGTAAACCTGGAGAACGATCCCAGAACCTTCTGTATGTTTAGCTAGTCTCTTCTTTGAATAAGTTGAACCAAGTCTTTTCTAAAATATTTTACAGAAACAATTAAACTATTTCTGATATATTGAGGATAGATTATTAATATATGCTTGTAAAACAATATTACCTGATCGTGAAGATAAACTAACTAAAGTCTAAAATATGATAGAATGTACTTATAAAAAAGTAACTAACAATGCATTTAGCTTTCCGCGATACGATGTTAAATAGTACAGATAATGATGTACAACTAATAGTTTATTGCAAATCTATTAATATATGGTCTCATATATTTCTATTCTCATGATGAGAAGAGAAATATATTAGATCATTATTACCGGGAAAGTATATCAGATTCTATTTAAGAACACTTAGTTGTAACCCGAAATATTTACATAATAAGTAATAAATTGGAAATGATTTTCAAATTCAGTCAGTATCCTAATTATTTCGTATTAAATAGATTAACAAAATCAATAACAAAGAAAGAACGATATATACAAACCCAATAAAATGGGGTAAATTACTCGTACACTACCCACTAACTCTATCACAACTACAAATGAAAATAATTTACCAAATGTTTATTATAAATACTATCTCATGTAAATCTATTATAAATACTCGTGTAAATTGAAACAAAACGAATAATTTCGTTATCATTTACTTTTTTCATATTTTTCAAATGAAAAAGTATCAACTGCACATGTTAGTACTTCGTATGTCCATTCCACGAAGTTGTTCCTTGCAGATTGACAACAGTTTCCTAATTGGATCTAAATCAAGAAAGTTTCTGCGCCAGTCTATAAAACATTGATTTGGTCATTGGTAGTGCTTGTCTTTGTGTTCGTGCAGCGCCACAATTTCCATACGCTTTCTTGGAGTAACATCCATCGTAGACAATGGTCGTAGGACAACTAATCGACATACGAAACAGTAGTGTCTGGCCAGGATGAAAATCTGATACAGTTAAGGATGACAAAATACGTAACAAATCTTTATTGATTTCATCAGACATCCCGATTGAGGAAAAATTAGAAATCGATTGCACCCTGTCACTCCAGTGGGTCTAAAACTGACCGTATTCTGAAAGAAAAGAAACTAAACCGGTTGTTTCAATTAATTTGCCCGAGAAAGAAATTATATTAGGCTTAACTTAATACAAAAAAAAATAATAAAAGGAAACTTAAGCTTCAATTTACTTTATCTCCTATCATTCTTGCTAGAAAAGATACATCGGATAAAACTCGAGAAAACTATTCAATGCTTTAAAATATAAAAATATATACAATTACAGTACTCAGGAATTTAAAATTCAGGTATTCCGTATCAAGCTTCCCTCTCCAAATACATAATTATAACCGACACCCAATCTACCCGACAGATATATAATTCCATCGATCAAAAAATTATTTAATCTTTTGGGATCTTTTAGAGGACGAGATATGTTTCACAGAATTTGAGCACTTTTTCAATTCAATATCTATCTATCTATAAAGGTGTTTTTTTTTAAAAAAACTTTAAAATATGTCGATAAAGTTATATGTAATAATGCAAAGTCATACTTAAAGGTAAAAGGTCATATTCCAAAAACAAGTTATATTTAAACATAAGATATATTTAAATAAGATATATTTTTAAAAAGTCATATTTACATAATTTATATTTAAAAATAAGTAAATTTACATTTAAAAAGTAAGTTATATTTAATATAAAATAAATAGGTTATATGTAAAAATAAAAATGTAATTAAAAATAAATATGTAAGATAAAATAAATTATAGATTTAAAAATAAAAACATAATGAAATAAAATAAAATAAAAAGTTATATGAATCAAATTCAAAAAAAGTTAATCCTCGCATTGCTTAAAAATAGAACGGAACTTTGTATCTTAAATTTAATTTGTATGATTGAATTTAAATTGAGGCTTAACTCTTGAAACATGTGAATTTCGGAGATGCGATGTTTATATATTTAAAAAAAGAATCAATTAAAATATTTTGCTCTACTGCTGTATCGAGCACTGTTTTTTAGAAATAAAAACAAATGCTAAGAACACTGAATTATAAATCCCATTGTTCTTTTCCTATTATTTTATCTATCTATCTATCTATCTATCTATCTATATATATATATATATATATATATATATATATATATATATATATATATATATATATATATATATATAGTTTTAAGGTGTGCCATAATGGGGCAGAGTTACGTAATATAAAAGTGGATATTGAAATCAACGCCCAGAAGCAAATAGTGTTATTTTTTTTTCCGAAAACAAATGATAAGCCTCAACTCCTGTTCAAAAGATGGGGAGATTTGTAATGCCCCCCCACACATATATATATATATATATATATATATATATATATATATATATATATATATATATATATGAGCAAGAGGGTTATTTTTATATATATATATATATGATAATGAGCAAGAGGGTTATTTTTATAGAGTTTCGTTAACTGTTTTTCAACTATCGTAATTAAAGGAATTAACATAATGCATTTAAATCAAATAAGAAAACGTCCTCATGGAAAGCATTATTTTTTTATTTGTTCATTATTTTTTGTCATAAAATAAATTGCTTTTGCCTTTGGCTTTCTCATACTTCTTTCTAAAAGAATTATTCTTCATTTACAAATGTTTCAACCTTTAACCCACAATGTTTGTTGTAAGCGAAGATAATTTGTCTTTAATCTTGTAAATCGCTGAAAGGAAAACGTCATCTCTTAATTGCTGCCATGATTTTACATAAAATATTTTCCTTGCCTGTTTTCGCTATTCAATATGAGTGAATTTTGTTATAGCAAAAATAAAAAAAAAGATACAGAAAAGCCCCCCCCCGAAAAAAAAATTAATTAAAATTAAAATAAAATCTCTCCTGTTCGCGAAATCGCATTTGAATTTAAAATTCAAATTTAGTAGTTGATTTGAAAGCAAATATTAAATCCTTTTCTCTTGAAGATGTATGCTATAATGTCGATGGTGTCTGCAGACGAGAAAACAAGACTAATCAATGTTATGGACCAAACTTAGAAGTAGAAATGAAGACCAAAACTTTCTCATCCCTACTAGCTTCCAACTCTAAAAAGTAAACATTCGAATTTATTCTAGAATCCCATATTCGTCGGACTGACCACATTTCTGTAGACCACATCGAATTTTCTCTTCTTTCACGCTCTCGTCACTCCTTCTCTAACACTCTTTGTTCAATCTCTATTTCTATTTCTCCCACAATCTCTGTCTATCTATTTTCGTGTGTATTCATCAGTTGTTGAACTATAATTTATGATAAGTTTTCATGTCTGTTGGACGCCTACCGTCGGCTGTTAAAAATACACGGAACATGCAACTTTTTGCATAGTGGCTGCAGGAGATTTGTCAAGTAAAGACAACTCAGTTTATGTTTGTGACGCTGTGTGCTCATATCAACTCTTTCTTTTTCTTGATATCTATCGTCATTATTATAAAATGGAATTGTAATTCCAAGAAATACGAGAAAAACAGAAGTGTTCCCAGTGATTATAAAGCCATTGATCATATAATTATATATAAAAGGCTAGAAAGATGAAACGGGATAGAGAATGAAATTCTTCTTGTTCTATGTGGCGTATCCTTTCAAGACGTTGGCGTTTATGGCTCTTCACAATGTCTTTTCCTTTGTAGCTCTTAGTAGTTGTGTCTTTTTGCTATCATTCTTACTGTTCTGCCAACTAATTGCATAAGCTCCTTATTTAGTTTATTCCGCGCGTTTCTAAGTTCCAGTCTTAGGCGAATCAATGTCTCCAAGCCCTCCTTTCTCATTATATATATACTAGAAATTGTAACTGTGTGTTGCTGATTTTAAGTATAAGCGTCCTTTTGTTTTTATTTATTCAAAACTTCGTCATTACTATTCTCCCATATCCAAAAGAATTATATTTACCTTTTCAATTTTTCTTTTTCTAAACCTCCCAAATTATTTGTCTCTTAACTAATATAATTGTAATTTAATATCCTCTTATATTACCTTTGTTAGTTCTCACGACCGTTACGCTCTCATAAATAATGGACTATTCCATTTTTATCGCGTGTATAGGCAGAAAAAGACGCTACTTGGTTTCAGAGAAGAAATGAAACACTGAAAAAAGAAAGAAAGAAGTATGGGGATCTAGAAGTGAAGAGATTTGATAATATAGCTATTATAATTTGATCTTAGCCAAAAGAATTTGAAACTTCGGCCAAGATAAAAGCGCCATTTTTCAGAAGCACAGTGTCGAACAATGGAAACCGAGTGAGGCTATAGCCAAATATCCTATTACTATGAATAAAGTAACATCATCTGCTGAATTATAAATTGACAACACTAGCCAACAAAATACTTAGCTTCTGCTCACGTAAATCACGAAAGACACCTATGTATGACATCCAAACTCTTAAAAAAATGTAAGTTTAGAAATCTGTAATAAAGCCAAATTCAAATCGATGTCACTAAATCTTATCCAAAAAGAAGATAGAATAATGTAATAATGTTATCATATCTTCATTAGCCGACGCACAGTGGAAGACAATCCTGGCTTGGAAAGTGAAATATAAAAAAGAAACAAAAGGAAGAAGGATGTAGAAAATAGAATACAAAACAGTTAAAAAGAAAAATTAAGATACTGTTAATTCTCCGCGAAACTAAAATATCTGGAAAATTGGAAATGAAATGAATGAAGGAATCTAAGCAACTGGGACAATATGTTGTAATTTGAAGAATACCGAAAAAAACAATAACATCAAACAATCGGAGCCAAAACAGAGAAAGTAATCTAACCTCGGAACAATCACTTTAAATTACATTTCAACCCTGACCACACTAAGGTAAAGATGTCGGCACATACAGAATATAGTCGACTCTCCCGTCAAATTAGACGCTTGATGGTCAATCAGATCAGTTCTTAGGAACCGACAGCGCGACACCAGCACATGAGATTTGATTATAGGGGAGAAGGTTTTTTACAGAACAATCCACATTTTTGAAGGGCCGAATACAGGTCCCAAAACGAATCTCCGCAGGATTTGAATTCAGAGTTGTCCTTCTCCTAAACCAGTTGCCATCCAAGGCTATAGAACATAGATTGTCCTTCTATTTGCCCATAATTTGAGTGAGAATTTGAAGGTTCATACCTTTCCCAAGGGTATTAGCACGTAAGTGAAAGTAATATACCCGACTCTAACTGTACAAATCATAGCATAATTTACCTCCTCGAATGCATACTATGACAGAAACAATATGTTGGAAAATCTGAATTGCCCTTTCACTACAGAATTAATAATTATCGCAATCGAATTAAGTCGGCTCCCCATAAAAAGATTATTACCCGTAGAACAACTTTTCCGCCTAACCCATCATTTGAACTGATTATTTTTACTAATATTTTATGTATTTATATTCTATTTTTATTTGTTCTATTTCGTCTATTCTAACGGGAGTTGTTTGTTAATTTGTTTGTCTGTTTTTTTTTTTTTGCTTGGCTTAATTTATTTTAATTATTTTCTTTTTTTTATTTTATTTATTTCTATTTATCCTTTTCAGTTTTCGACTTTTAATGCAGTAAAAAAAATCTTTTCATGGCTGCATTTTGGGACGAGCTCAGATCGTTTATTTAGTAATTTATTTTGGTCTGGGAAGGTAATAATAGCTATTTTTCTTCTCCCAGCCAAGTTTGTAGGTTTTGGATTCATTGTTGTAAACTGATGATCATAATAACACACCAGCTAAGTCAAAAGTTCTCCTTACATTTGGATATATATATATATATATATATATATATATATATATATATATATATATATGCTTGCAAACGAGTATTGTGTAGCCATGTATGTTTTATAAGTATACCGGAAAATAGGACTCAAGATAAACTTTTCTGAAACAGTAGCTCTGATGGGAAAATGGAATGAAAGAAATAAGTATCTCTTTTCGTGAATCTATCAGAATGTGGAATTCTTAAAATACATAAATCTTCAAATTACTCGGTGTATAGATCTGTTATTAAGAAAATAATATCGGAAATGAGGAAATTAAGATAGAATTAGCTGGGCTAGGAGTAGTTTCGACTAAAATTTTATTTACTTCGAAACCCAAACATTAAAAAAATACTCGAGTTTTCTTCTTATATATCCTTTTCCGATAAAAATTTTCATACTGATGATATTCAAAGTACCATACCCGTTCAGAAATATTTTAACTATTAACCATATACTATCGCATTCTCGAATTAACGAGTAAAAATAACTTTGACCGAGTGAAACCTGTCAGTCTTAAGCGATGATCATCCTTCTTTGATCCTATATCAACAACTGTTACCCAATCACAATCAAAGAACAAAATCATATCGCCTGAGGAGTCTCACTAGTAACAACAACTAAAATGAATATCACACAAAGAGAAAAGAGTGGCATAATCGAGTTGTTGATATTCTAATTCATTTCAGTAAAAAGTTTAGGAAGCAAATCCTTATCAGTTGTAAGCAGAGCAGTGACAGTTACTGAACATCAGAAACCTATTTTCTTACAAAAATATTTTAATAGTTATATTTTGTAAATTTCAACAGCAAGCAGTACTAGCTGATCCGACAATAGATGCCGAATAAATTTGCATATGGAAGCGGCTAAAATTTCATTAGCATTTGAGTCTCTGGCCACCCAGAAAGCGGAAATTAATGCATAGATGTAATAAATGGATTAAATTCGACATATTTTTATTTTAATATATTTTGTGTAAACGTTATCTTTGGTAGATAGTCATCTCCCGGCCTGAATATTGAGAAATCTTGTCAGAAGAATTCCTGAGTGGCTATACATATATAGCCATGGAACTCTTAAGTAAACATGAGTTAAGTAAAAAGGAAAAAAAATATTACGTATTAATTTTATTAACGCTACCTTCAGCACTGAGAAATCTGACACGAAGCATGGTTACATAAAATGCCTCCTTATCAGCAAACCACTGAATAAACCACCAAATTTACCTTCAGGAACAGTGTATCATATCATATATATATATATATATATATATATATATATATATATATATATATATATATATATATTTTCTCCCCAAAAGCATGTAATAACGATAGCGAACACACAGCCAAAAATCACATACACATTTATTACACAAAACCAAATGCATATTAATTACAAACAAGACGAATCTTCTCTAAGGCATATTATAAAGAAATATACTACTCCCCTTGATCCGAAAATAAAAAAATCAAATTTATTATCTATTATGAAAAATTTAAGAAAGCCAACTTTATCCTCAAAAATAGCAACACACCAGACTAAGTCAAAATTACAAAGAACGAACATTATCTATGAGTTCAAATGCCCCTTAAGGAACTGTGTTCCTGATCAAACCGAATTCATAAATAATTACATCGGTTACACAACAACATGCTTATCCAGACGTCTTACGTTACACCTATCTGATCACAGCTCCATTAGAACCCATTTAAACACACACACAAATTTACCCGACTCCATTATGAACATACTAGAAGAAAACGCAAATATATTAACTGTATCCACCTGCAAAAAAAGACTAAAAATAATGGAAGCATTAATAATAAAAAATAAAAAGCGAACTCTTAACAATATTAACTACGAACAAAGCCACAATGTGCTAACCGTATTCGGAAATGAAAAACATCTCTACCACACACTAAGACATACACATAACACACACACTCAATTAAGCTGAAAAATCGAATCATCCATGATAATGGCTAAAGGTATAGCCGAAAGCGCTCGGAAATATAAAAGATTTGGACAGTTCTTACACACCCTTTGTCCAGAAAAGAAAGCTCTTCTCAGAACACAAGAAAAATTAAATAAAAAGCTTTACCGTAGTACCTTTGTCTGTCGTTTTTAATGAAAACATGCATATATATATATATATATATATATATATATATATATATATATATATATATATATATATATATATATATATATTATTTATATGATTATTTTTCATCCATAAATTATATGAGTTTAAATTCATTTAAAATTTAAAAATAAAGTTATATATATATTAATTTTCAGACCATGAATACATGAAATAACATAACTTATATTGGGTGTTATTTAGATGACTCTCCCATTTATTGAAGTACTTATCTGAAGAAGAAAATACATTTGCGCTAGATAGCGCAACTATTTTTTATTCGCAAAATATGGGAATGAATTCAATGTGCTACACGTAGCGAGTTAGCAGATAAGACTAACGAATGGCACATAATATATCAAGTATATGAAGTTGAAGAAAAAAACCTAGGAAACTTGGGCAAAAAATCAAAGATGTAATGAGAAATATGCAGAGATCGAAAAAATGAAGAACATATACAGGGTATATCAAAAAGACTTTTACAAACATTTGAGACAGGTTCTTCACACCAAAACAAGTGCAAGAGTTCACATAAACATATACCCGAAAATTCTTCCATTTCGAATTACTCAGTTAAAAGAATGTTCATGGTAGATGGCGCTCTGTGACCATGTAAACACGATGCATAGTTTGTGGTGCCACGGATTCTCTCTCAGCAACGTGATGATAAGCAGCAGCAACATTTGAATGACTCAGCACCCTCGGTCTTGAAACAGAATTCGATACAGCCGTGCAGCTTAGCGTCCATTAACATTCGCCCGGGCGTAGAGAAAATTCATATCTATCTGCACACGATATGAATATATTGAAATTGTTAAATGGATCATTTCTCATCACTTCAAATGTATCTAATTTGTAACGAAGCTCAAAACAACATTAGATTTTAACCTTTATTGTAACTAAATTTTTGGCCTTTCAATAAAAAAAAATTAATAACAAAACATATATATTTTTCCCACAGTTACTTCTTTAAATAATTTTATAATTTTTTTAAAACTTAATACAGATTAAATTTAAAATTTGTAATTATTAATTTTGAATTTTATAGGAAAATTTAATATCAATTAGAATGAATTCTATTTTAGTCTAACCTTAACATTAAAGTATTAATTAATTATTATAACCAAGGTTCGTTGTCAAGTTTGTTGAATTCTCATAAACATGTATTTTGATTGATCATCCCAGCTTATATAACAGCGTTTCCCCTTGTGAGAGATGTTTGGATGAATTTGAACGTTTTAAAACCCTTAATTCTACATTCATTAGCATCTCTTGATAAGACATCAGAAGTGTTGAAACTAAATGTTTTTTTTTTGTATTGAGATTATAACATATTTATGTTATAATTTTCTGAAGGAATAATTATATTTGCTGTATTCTGTATTGAGCACTCTTTTAAGAATATTATTTTTTTGATTATTGGAATTTATCCGTACACCATCCTATATTGTATATATATATATATATATATATATATATCTGTGTGTGTCTGTGTCTGTGTGTGTGTGTGTGTGTGTGTGTGTGT
>CAHIKZ030000125.1:895000-900000 GCA_903632075.3 Acanthosepion pharaonis | reverse complement strand
ACGACAGTAAATATTTACCTCGTAATGTTAAGTTTATTTGTTTCGAAACTCCATTAAGGTAACGACGATCCGAATGCCATTACATAGGGTAACGGAAGTACAGAAAGGCATTTACCTATGTTTGATATAATACACAAAGTCATTTTATTAAATAAGACGCAACTCATTGAAGTTTTAGTAAATCGTGATTATCGTGGAAAGGATAGTCTTATTATGCGTAACATTATTTTACAAACAGTTTACATATGGATATAGAGGAGTTTTCAGTTTCACCTCTAAAGCGTTTTGACGAAATATCTAGCCAATGAAAGATTTAATATACATAGAAGTGATAAAAAATGTAAATCTTAAAATTTATAAATAGTACTTTTAAAAGACTGTATTTATTTTTATTTTGAAAACGATTTAATGTTCTTCAGTAATTCTGTAAAATTGTGAGAATTTTGAACGAAAAAATGAAATATATAGGTAATTAGCGATAAACTAGTCTTTACGTTTTTCATTTTTAAAACGTTTTACATAATATATAGTGTCACATTTTCGTCCCGGTTTCTTTTATTACGGGAACGTTTTATTAAGATTTAAATCCTTTCGGTTATACGTCATGTAATCTTGAAAGAAGTAACCTTAAAATTATTTCAATATTCTATTTTCTTGATTGCGTCTCTAATATCTATGGCCGATGATGAAAAGAGAAAAAAAGAAATATAATCGACATCCGGTTTGAAAAGAATACTTTTTAATTCTATTTTTTGCGCGTTTTTACGGTTGGTCTCTGTATAAAATTATTATATCCCATCGAAAAGCACGTGTCGCATTTGAGAAGTAATTTCCCCATCCCAAATTCTTCTTCATTTTCATCTTGAACGCTTCAAAATAAAATGTAATTACAACATCCCCGTTATATAAATTTGAAATGATTACAGTTACGTAAGTTTCTCTTAATTAATATCGTGACATAGCAGTTCATAAATAACTTTAAATTTAACTAAACATAGAATCGGGACGCAGCCTCACATCCGCCTACTCACTTGAATATATATATATATATATATATATATATATATATATATATATATATATATATATATATATATATATGTGTGTGTGTGTGTGTGTGTGTGTGTGTGTTGTGTGTATTCGTACATTCGTATCAGTAGGCGTATATATATATATATATATATATATATATATATATATATATATTAAATGTGTGTATATCTATATATCTATATATATATCTATATATATCTATATATATATATATCTATCTATATATATATATATATATATATATATATATATATATATATATATATATATATATATATATATATATATATATTCGTATCAGTGTGTTGGTTGCGTCCCGATACTATATTTACCTAATGTTAAAGATTGTCATGAAGTGTTATATCATAATACTAATAATATATATATGTGTATGTGTGTGTATGTGTGTGTGTGTGTTTGTGTGTCTGTGAATGTGTGTGTGTGTATTATGTGCGTCAATTTGTGTTACATTATCTACCTTGATTAAACCTAAGGATTTTCCACACACTTTAATTTCCCTGTGGCAACATATCATAATTCTTAGATTTATATTCGAATTAATTTAATATGTATATCCTTGATACTGTAAATAATATTTAAATTAATTATCTCTTTAAACAGACGCTCGTCTAATGTATTTACTTCATACTCCGTGTTGCCCAAATGAAGTCATGAAAACAAGAACACCAACTGCTTATATTTTTAATTTTATCTCATGCAACTTACAAATGATATTTACTGATTGACTGGATCTGTTGAAAAATGACATATTCTATCGTTGGTCTAGAATATATGTTGCATTATAATAATTCAATATTAAAATCATTAAAATTACATAAAAATAAATTTGAACCTATTAGCTCCCTGATTGTTCTGTATCATGTAAAATGAATTGATTATATTTTTTTTCCCAATCAATCATGCGTACATTAAAAGAAAACAGTGTCATAAACAAGTACTAAAAATAAATGCATGTCCATTCTATAAAATAGTAATTTCAAAGCTGATATAAAAACAGAAATCTATAACGTTTGAGTAAGTCTTTGCATAACAGAAATCAATATTAAACATCAGTTAGCGTGAGAATCCAATTTGGACTTTTTTTGCGTTTATGAAGGCAAGGTTACAGTCAGAAACATGAACAGTAAGAAAATATGGAATAATACCTCCACATTTTCCTGCATTATGCTAATTGTTAAGTACATTTTGAATCTTTAACATTTCCTTTGAATAATCAACGTACAAGGAAAACTCATTATGTGCGTTATTCATTTTCCCCCTTTTCTTCTTAATTACAGCGTTCTACGCTTAGTGTAAATGTTCCAGACACTCTTTTTGCAATTATGTGTCCCTGAAATATGATTTTGGATTTTAAGCGTTACATTTATTCATACTTTCCTTAAAATATTGAATTTTCTCATCTCTTTTTCCATGTTTCCATTAGACCTATAATAAGCGGAATATAAAGTTTTATCATTATTTAGAAATCCATTCTACATGTTGTATAAACTGATGCATTGATACGATTTTGATACATATTTAGTCTGCAATATGTATTCAAAAGAAAAATTGTTAGGATAAATACTTCTCGTTATATTGTATTAGGAATGACGTAAATGAACAGCGGAAAATTATATGGAATATTTGGAACCAACAATGCACCTTAGAGAATAAGACGAGTCAACATTTTAGTCATTGACTACATTGATTACATCTGTTTGTGAGTTAATAAATGTTTCTTGATTGACTGTAACTGAATAATTCTAATAGTTTTTGTCCGTGAAGCCTCCAGTCAATTATGAATTATAAAATTTGGACTTGATGTACTATGGGCAATTTACTGCGAAAACAATTACAGAAAATGAACTCTAGATCATATCTTGAAAGTGTCTTCTTTTAATGAATATTAAATGTTTCATTCATAGACATAACACTTATTAATCTCTTGGCACTTCGTACACATGTATTTAAACGTATTGCTATTTTGGCTACTTAATGTAATTCTTTTATTGTTGAAATAAATATTTTTGCCCATCAATTCTATTCGAATAGTTGCTTTTCTTCCATTTCTCGCTTGTGAAACTCACTTCCTATTTACTGCTATCTTGCCTTTTACAATCTCCAAAAATTCAAATGTAACATCAATCGTCATCTTCTCGTTTACTGAATCCTGTTCTATTAATATTCTTTCTCCTCAATAAAGTTTCTCATCCATTTTACCGCTAGTTATCCCTTTTGTCTTAGTGGAATTATCACCTTGTTTGGCGTGAAATGCGTCTGTAAAAAAGATCTTAAGTGTTGAAATCCTGTAAACTAAATTTTAATTTTAAGAACAACGCCTTCCTACATAATTGATTGACTACAGACTACTATTGTTATATCCTGAAGCATAACCTCCATATTGATTTTAATGAAAATTAAATCGTGGTATAAATTATTTTTTCTTGGAATCAATCAACCCGCATAACCTATTATTAATTGATTTTAAATAATTTCAGATATTTTGTAATGTATATGAAACGATATCACTGTTATCTGTTTTAAGAGGTTTGTATTATCAATTGACTTACAGAGAAAAACATGAAAGAAGCAAAAGTAGCGCTAGAGACATATGGTCATCCACATCATAAACAGACACGCTACATAGAAAAAGAAGAAATATGTGGTAAACGTTTGAGCACAAATCTATTGTAGCCGAAACAAATTTAACCTCAGATCCAACTTAGGAAATATAACGATATTTTCTTTTCAAATTTTGAACACAAGATGCACTTTAAATAAACAGAAGATTGTAAGCTTTGTGAAACTTTATACTAAGAAACATTAGTCCTAATAGTCTTTGTCTTTCTCAAATTAATGCTTAATTTCAAGAAAGAAATATATGTATTTCAAAGCAATTACAAGCGAAAGTGGCTGTAGATTACCTGAAATATTTTCAATAATACAAGAAATATACATATATACATATTTTGAGAGCCACTTCACAGACTAATGATAATTTCTCATGATTTATTGCACGCATAAATGATAGAGATGGATAGAAAAATAGAAAAGTAACCCTTTCAAATAAAAAAAATGAAGTTAGGCTTGAAAGGAAACTCGAATATCTGATTAAGCAGGTACATAGAGGGAGGAGGTATTTTCAAACAAATTAATCGAAATTTATAGTAAACGCAAAAATATTGATGAACTAACTTTCGCATCAACTACTGCAAACATTAACAACATTTTGCAACAAAATCAAACAGGAAAATAAATGAGAAATATATGCACAGGCTTATTTCTTTCATTTGAATTATTTATATATAAAAAAAAACATAATATTCATTAAATAAATTAAAGCTTACAACTAATTGCATTATTAATATTAGTTACAAAACAAAGCAAGAAAAAAAGTAATTATATTATTATTTCCATACGTACTCAAATCCTAATCTTTGATTTTATTATGTCACCTTTTCGATCCTTGTGTCCTCCGGCTTTCATATTTTTTTTTTATCGAACCGAATTGCCTTAGGCTAATTTAAAACCGAAATGGTTTAATCTACTTTTTTATTCTCGTTCCAATGACTATGTTTAGTAATATTTCTCCAAGTTATTAATTATTATGCACAACTATTACTCGCCTGATTTCCACTTATTTAAAATAAACAAAATCAGAACCAGGGAATGGAATCACAATTACTGTCATCAAATTCTGGAATCGTATTTTTTTTAAAAATTAGTTAGCACATCTACAAATATGAAAGCATAATAATCGGAATAATTCCAGGCTCTAGTCAGAAAGTCGTAATTCATTCAAAGCTGCTTCAGGGGTAGAAGTGATTTTGGTTGGAAAACTAAGTGGCTTTGTTCCCAGCATCAAGGCAAATCACGCTGCTATATAAATAATAACGCTATAAATATATGTATTAATCTAAAAGGAGTCTGAGTAGTTTGACCAAATC
>CAHIKZ030000125.1:785000-890000 GCA_903632075.3 Acanthosepion pharaonis | reverse complement strand
AAAATGGACGAAACTACAATTCTGCGTCCATTTGAAGTGTGAGAATAATTACATGTTTTCCAAAATTATTTACAAATAAAAATCGTCAAAGTGTTGAGTTCATATGCCTTTAACTACCAGCTTAATTGTGAAACACTAAGTAAATTCGATGGCAAACAATAATCTTCATCAGTCACACAATTACTTATGAGTGAAGGAAAGAATTGAAAAAAAATGGTTACAGTCATGGACTATATATTTTTCAGTTAAATTCCCCTGTTCTCTGAAATTCTTAGAGTTATGATAAAGAATATTATCGAACAATAGCTTAATGATGAACAAGTAGCTTAAATAACAGGTCAGGGATACATTTGTAGAGCAGGTTTATCTTATAAAATATAATATTATTCCACATAAAACGGAGACCTTAATTTCATCATCCTTTAACGGGAACATTACAGCCCAGCTAAAAACCTAACGAGACAGGGACATACATCTAAACTGACTTGCCAAGCAGGAAGAGTAGGAAATCAGAGAAGCAATCAAGAAGCATATGGTAACTCTATAGGTGCTGCAAAATTCCTGAGCTCAAGTGAGTTCATAGGAAAACTTCCTAATTCTTCACTTCATGGAAAAGTTGCAAGAATTAAAACTTTGTTGAAAGAAAATCATAATAATTACAATTTGTATTTTGTTAGAATCCATTTGCTCGACATAGCAAATATTTAGAATTAGGGTCTATCGTCATAAACGAAAAAACTGAAATCTTGAACAGAGCTACAAAATATGCAAGTCTAACACTGCACATTACCTTGATCTAACCATCGTGAAACATGTTTTTCAAAGCATCATGCATCATGCTTTCGGGGTGTTTTCTTTAGTAGGGAAAGGGCAACTTTGTTAAATGTGGTGGAAAGAGGGATAGAGTCATATACAGGACAATCCCTTAAGATATCCTGTTCAGTCTGCAAAAGACTTGAATAGTGAGAGAATATCAGCACCCGGCAGAACAACGACCCTAAACATTAATCCAGAGCTAGAATGAACGGGCACAGATCAAAGTGTATTTATTGTATTTGAAAAGCTCATTCAAATCCTACGCCTTAATCTAGTTGAGACTCTGTGGCAACACTTGAAAGTTCATAGATGGTCTCCAACAACCCTGACTATTGTTGAGTTATTTTTCCAAAGATTGGGCAACAATGCAAATGTGTTGTTGCAGTTAAACTTAGTTTTTGCAGAAAGGTTGACTACTTATTATTTATTTAAAAATATGAATCAAACGCTACATATGAGATGTAGCGTTGGAATCATATTTTTAAATAAATAATTATATTTATGCTCTACTTTTGTATCGAGCACTATTTTTAAAAAATAATAACAAAAATACTAAAGAACTTTGGATCATTTACCTAACGAGTTCTTTCCAATTTTCTATATATTTTACACACACACACACACACACACACACACACACACACACACACACACACACACACACACATATATATATATATATATATATATATATATATATATATATAAATTATCACGTGTGTGTATGTGTGTGCGTATTCACGGGGGAGTAGTGGGTAGCCTTTCGGACAAAGGACTCGGGGCGCCATGTTCGAATTGCATTCACTTACCTCCTAATACCCTTGGGAAAGGTATAAACCTTCTTTCTCCCTCCAGCTATTGGTAATTAGAAGGACAGACTGGGTTCTATATAGGTACTTGAATGGTAAATGATCTAGGAGAAGGACCACTCTGAATTCAAAACTTATGAAAGGTTGTTTGGAGACCTTGTGCCACGTAGTGCACCACGACTACCTCTGGCTGTCGTTTCTTAAGAACTGAGTTGCTGACACTCATAAGTCGGATAAAACAGGAGATTCCACTATATATATATATATATATATATATATATATATATATATATATATATATATATATATATATGTTGATGTTTATAGACTCGAGGAATTACTTAATTATGATTATCTCAGATCCTCCTAATTTCTATTACGTTTATAACCTTGCTTGAACCGGCTCTATTGATCCAGGGGGAGAGGCTTTGTGATAGTAGTCGTGGCTCGTGGGGGCAAAGTCCTATGGGTAAGGGAATCTCGGATGAGTTCCACCACGGAATATGTGATCGAGCGGCGCTCTGTAGACTTTAATTACCTCTTCGTCACCAACGTCCGTTGGTACAGGTGATATGGCGTTTGTCTCATATCGTAACGGCCTGTGTTTCAGTTCTCGGTAGTGTGTTAGCACTGCTGATTATTTCAAAATATAGGAGGAAACGGCTGTCCAGTGATTTCTGCATTCATTTGAGGTTCTAGACTTGATTAATTACCTAATTATGATTATCTCAAATCCTCCTAATTTCTATCAGCCACACACACACACACACACACACACACACACACACACACACACACACACATATATATATATATATATATATATATATATATATATATATATATATATAGTAGCAGCATGGTCCGGCGTTGGCAATGCTTGATTCAAAAATCGTACGATTCATACAGCTATCACTTGACTAAAAAATATTTTTGCCTTTCCTTGCATTTAAAGGAGTGCCCTTTGCCATGCTGATGTTGCTACCTGGCTTACTTCTTGCCTATCTCACACTGCGAATTTTTCTAAGCTCTATACTAAACATTAAATCTGTTATGAAAAAAGAAATAAACAAAATAATCACAAAACGATCAGCTTTAAAAAAGGACTCGTAACTGGAAAAACAGAATGAAAAAAGAATGTTAACAACAAATACTTTTTCACACCCAACCCAGTTCTGCGGAATCAGAATCAACGTTGAGTTTAAGCAAGCGAATGAACCAATTAGAGAAAAGTGTCATACAGATTTAAATTTTTCCCACTTGTGATGAAAGAAGTTATCGATTTTTTTTCATGCTAGCATGCTAGTTAACATTCGTGTCAGTCAGCTGTTGGCTCTCACGCTAGCCAATAGTATCTTCCTGCCTATTCGTGGCAGCCAGCTATATGCACTCACTCTGGCCAGTAGAAAATGGCCGCAAACTACATGAAAACTGCCGTAGAAGCATGAAAAATCGATTATTTCCACTATCGATGGGAGTTGGGACATGCAACGTCGGTCTTGGCCTTCCTGCTACCTTGGAGCTTGTGTATGTAAATTTTGGTGCAAATCCGTCGAAAATTGCGGCCGTGCATTCGTTACACACACACGCATCTATATATATATATATATATATATATATATATATATATATATATATATATATATATATGAATCAGTTCAACATACTGCACTGCATAAAACAATCTGTTTCAATCTCTAGACCTGAAGATTGCGCCTAAGATTGAAACAAACAGTCGCTTGTGCTAGTTGACCTCAATACGTACTTGTAAAATTCAATAGACTCTCTCTCTCGTAATGAGCAATGTAACACCTTTTGTTTTGTCTGTCATTAACCGCCCTTTCGCATGTACTAAACAATAATATATAAGGACGCCAAGTAAAAAACAAAGGATTTAATCAACTACGCTACAGGGATGATTTGAAACTCTTTGCCAAAAACAACAATAATTTAAAGGATCTCCTCAAATCTGTAAGGTTTTCAGTGACGTTAGAGACATGTATTACGGATTGTATAAATTTGCACTAACTTTCAAGAATGGGAAAATTCCAGAAACGCAATCATTAGTCTTTGATTTTGTCATAAATATTAGGGAACTGGAACTTTAAGTTTTAGATACATCGAAATTAGCAAAAGAGATTGAATACTGCAAGTGCAAGTGAAGGAGATAGTATGAAAAGAATACTACAGGTGTGTGCGTCTGGTATTGCATATCGAATATTCACACAACAGAATATCAGCCATTAACACGATGGCTGTCTCTGTGGTGCAGTAGAGTTTCAAAATCCTTAACTGACCCTTAGTTTGCTTTAATCGAATGGATGCCAAAACGATAAAGCTTTTCACTTGCCATCGCATACATCATCCCAAAGTTGATGTCGATCGTTTGTATGTACCAAGATCCGAAGCAAGCAGAAGATCAGTTCAATTAGAACTGTCTTGCGAAACAGTCGGTCTTCAAAGATACCTGGAAACGGCATAAAATTGGATGATAATTTGTGTCAAAGAACATGAAAGAAGTAAGAAACTTTATTCAGTAGGAAAGGAAGCCAACACATTCAAAAGAGAATTTCAAGTTGGTGAAGACGTACAAGTAAACATAATACATTTACTGCAGCGGCAACAATCTTAAAACAGAAAGCAAAGGTAAATGCAATGAGCCAGATACAGAAACGATGGTAAGATAAATTTCTTCGCGTTCAATATTCTGTCCGTACTAAACAAGCTGATATAGGTAAACACCGTACCCATCAGTGTCTTCGTAGTGTAGGGTTAAAGGCTGAAACTGAAGGTTTTTATTCCTGCCTGCACATGACTAATTCTTGTTAACTAGAAAGCACACATAAATTGTGTTAGCCCTAGATGCAGATTATTTGATAAATACTCAGAATTGATTTGCCAACTTGTATAAGGTTAAGCGGTATTGGCACCCACTGAATATAAAACCCAACATGAAAGAAACTGCCGATATCTGCATTGGAGAATCTGCACTTTTACCAGAAAGGAAACTGCAAGAAATTGATATGAACACCACCCAGACAAGGTTACAGAGATAGGCAGTGTAACTATTTTATGGGGATTTCTAATACACAGAGACAGAACAATCAAATATAATCGGCCAGACATCGTGACTAGAGATCACGAAAAACAAATTGTATGTTGTTGTTGAGATGGAAGTCCGCGCTGACTGTAATGTATCTTTGAAAATCTTCAAAAACTATCAAAATACAAGGACCTTGAAATCGAAATCTCAGAAATGAGGCACGTGACGTCATCACTAAATACATTTGTAAATGGAAACGCTGGATTGACAGGAAAAGATTCCGATAGCCACATTGAATGGATCGCTGGTAGTCCAAACCTTACAGAAATACAAACAATTGTACTAACAGTTAAATCTCACACCTTATGAAGAGATTTGTCGAGTCAAAATGTTTGTAACCTTAGTTTTATTTGACAAAAATGATCATGAAGCAATTTCTGAACTTAGGTTTCTGGTTGGGACCCGGTAGGAAACGAATATATCACAGAAATCCAAAGAAATAATAATAATAATAATAATAATAATAATAATAATAATAATAATAATAAGAAGAAGAAGAAGAAGAAGAAGAAGAAGAAATCTAATAATTGGAATCTATTAATATCCATGAAGTACAACAGGTAGGGAAGTGTTTCCCACAACGGCAAAGAAAAGATGATGGGAAATAAAAAAAGCCAGTGTCCTTTGGACTATGTAGAGACAATTAGAAACGACACTTGAATAGTCCAAATAAGACATTTCACACCATCCGTATAATCTTACAAGATCTGTCCATACGAATGTGGACAGATCTTGCAAGATTATACAGGTGGCTGAAATTGAAAGATAAGAGCATCTGGGATTTTAAGGAAACGACTGTCATATCCACAATTATAAGGGATTTTGGTACTATCTCTAAATATCTCAACGAGTAACTTCTTAAAATCAGTGCAAACCTACACCATAGCACTCTATGAATTGTCTGTGTTCTAGGAAGAACCATGACACGAAGTTACGCATTAATCATCTAACAAACTTAATGTACAGCTTTGAAGCTGAAAATAATAATAATAATAATAATAATAATAATAATAATAAATGGTCCGAACGTGGATAGTTATTGTGAGGTAAGGACAACATAATAAAAACTGAACGATAACTTCCTGAAACAAGCAAATGAAGAGAATCATAGAAAAATTATTCGCTTTTGCCATTTAATTGATTTATTTCAAATTCATATCTGCTGATGACATTTCTGAGTTTTCCAGGGAAGATAATTCTGAAAGCTTTACTGTTTTTCAACTTCGATAATCCAAATTTATTCTTATTCCCCACACCGAGGGAATTATTTTCGGCAATATAACATTTATGCAAAGAGCGTTTGCTTGAGCAGATTACTAATTCAGTTCCATTTGGCATTTTCGTACACGTTACTTATTAAAATCACATTTACAAAGTTTAACGATGAACTACACAGAAAACAGTTGCGAAGTGATGGCCTCTAATAATTCTACATCGATATTTTGTCAAATTTGAAGGAATAGGTCGTGGGGAAATCGGTACTTATTTCATTAATGGTCGAATGAATTTTTATTAATTATACTATAAATAATTAGCGGAAATATCCTTTTTCAAGTAAATCATTTCAGCTCATAAAAACTCTGTAAATGCTGAAACAATTCCTTAAAGATTTAAATTACATTTAGTTGTTTAAATCGACTGTGTTTATGTTTGAAATGTTTGCCAAATATCACAAGCTTCTAAATTATTAGAAAATCGAAAATTTTAAATTGTTTAATCTATCTTCAAAATTCAAAGTTCAAGAAAAATCAAGAGAACGGTAATAAATTTATAAACATATGGAACAATAGTGAGAAAAACTGGATCAGGACGTTACAACAGGAATAAAGATCATCGTTTCAACTCAGAGCTAAAAAGGTTAATTAAAAAAGATCCCAACTCATTTCATAAGACGTTTGGCACGTGAGATTTGAGTTGCTATTAGAGTTCAAAGAGCAGTGAAAAGAGACTTGAAAAGGAAATAGTACATGAAATGTGTGAGACAACTTGTTACTCCAGGATAGGACAGTAGAAGATTAGAGAAAGCAAAGACCATCTTGAATGAGTTCGCAAATGAACCTGGATAATAAATATATATTTGAACATTATTTAAATACTTCATGAGCTTCCAATACTTCAATATAAACATACCATTTTCATTTTCGCTTATGATCGATTTCATCACGATACTCCTGTGAAGCTTAGAGAGTAATTATATATTGTTCAAAGTGGAGTCCAATAGTGTCATAAAGGTAGAGCCCAAAGTAAAATCCAATATTGTTATAAACACTCGGAGAATTCCAGAAAGATATATTTAATCATTTTTATGATACAACTGAGCTTAATCTAACTGTTGGACTATATTTTGTTACACGATATAGAAAATTTTGTTGTTACACCTCATATATATATATATATATATATATATATATATATATATATATATTATATTATTTCCAATTAATTGTTTGGAAGTAATGTGTTACAGATATGTTTTATTTAAATAAATAAATGAAATAATTCGCCGATATGCCTCGTCTGTCTAGCCACCTCAGATAAACAAAAGGGCTTAGAAGAAAAAAAAACTACCAGAAATGAAACCTTTGGACTGCAATCGATTATTAAAGAATTTCACTATTAACCTGAATATATATATATATATATATATATATATATATATATATATATATATATATATATATATATACGTCTCAATAAATCACCATGGAGAAAGCAACTGCAAATCACTAACAATCTCAAGAAATCTCATAAAGGGTGCTTCGTCTACTGGAAATAACCTCTCGACTCTTAAAAACCGATTTGTGCAACAGGCGTCATCTGACAGTCATCTAATGATTATTCGCAGAAAAAAATACTGTGGTATAAAGTAAGTTCATTTTTAAACCATCACTTGTTTATACGTAACAACTGTATAACCTTCTTCTCCCAAATGTAAGTGTTTTTCAGGGTTTTATTTTTTATACCGTAACCTGGTTTATTCCGCTTTCAAGTAGATCTTCCGCTATCTATGTGTACCTGGCCACTCGTATTCGAGGATACCTGTTTACTAGGGCAGCTAGCCAATCACAACAGCAGATTCTCGCTCAGGCACATTTGTGTTTATTCAACACCCACAGAGCCTACCTGTGGTTAATACTGCAACTATGCTGAGCAGACTTTAGTTACTGTTTCTGGGAATGAGCGTGTTATCTAGTGTGATCAAAAATTTGATCAAGGCCAGTAGGCTCAAGCCCTCGGCCAAAAATGATTTGTGTCTTCTTGCTAGCAAATCTGTTGACGGCCTGTGACGTCCCCCAGCTTTGCTCGTTCCTCGCTGCTTCGTTCGGGTTTCGCCGCTCCAAACCTGACGTCCGCCTGTCTGCGTCAGTCGTGTTGTCCCGTCTTGTGACGACCAACTGGCTTGGTATTGGTCGCGGCACCCAAATGTGACGTTCGAACCTTTTGATGATTCGGATGGGAATCTGGTTAGATTCGATATCAGCCTCGTCGTTCCCAACTTGCTTCCAACGTCTTGTTACCGAAGTAACTGCTTTGATCCCCAGTCTGACCACCCACGTTGTGAATTGATCTTAGTCGTCGGGGCCGTAATGCAAGTTGTGTTCGAATAAGGGTGGTATCGCACAAATATGTGTAAAAGAAAATAAAATAATAACTCAAAAGTTCAAAGGTATCAAAAAAGGATAACAATACTTTATATCTGGTTGCTGGATACATAGGACTGCGTCTATCTCCTGACCCGCTATATGGATTCGTGACACGTTGTTCTTGTTAGGCGAGTTTTAACATCTTAAGTTGTCTGTTCTTTAAGAAACTGGTTCTTGGTGTGTTTTCAGGCGATAGTCGTAAATCTGTTTTGGTGGAATGAATCCAAGTCGCTCTTCAAAAATAAATTGTTCTTGGATTGAAGATGAGTTCGGAAGTTGCGCGAACCTTAGTCAGCTAATACGAGGCGGGACCCACTTCAACTGCGAACTGGAACTCTGGAAAACTGGAACTCCAACTGATTTTCGCTCGTTGCGACTTTGCGTATATGGACGCCGACCAAAATCGGGGTGGGCTTTGTCGGGGTTTGAGGTTCCCTGACAATTCCAAATCCACAATCCACTTTTTTTTTTGTTTTCGGTCAGGAAAAATTTATTATTTCCATTTTTGGAAGTCTTAACATACCCTCAAAGGCGTTAACGATTTTCCTACTTCTTCGCAGTAACATCTCATACCTATCCTCTTTAAATGAGTGGTAGCAGGCCTCCCCCTGCATCACATGATCACCTCCGCCTGGCTCTCGTTAACACTCATCTAATGGCCAATCAACAGTGTGGGTGTGACCAAACTAGCCTTATTTTTTTTTAAAATATCTTGCTCAAAGAAAAAAAGAATTATCTCATTTTTTTCTTTTTTCTATTTCCCTTCTTTCTTTTCTTTTCTATTCTCTCTTCTTCTCTGGCCGCCAACAGAACAATACGGCCCGTAGTGTAATAACCTCAATTCCTATCCCAAAGTCACTTTCATCTGGACTTCGTCAATCACATTTTCGCCAATTATCAGGTGGGTGTCATCTAGCGAAACACAGCCAAGATTTCCGATAAAATATTTTCGCTGTTATCGCCAGATTCTAACACAACCCAGACACCTTGTCTAACGATATCTTTCCATCGACAAAAACTTAACCTATTTTCTTTGTTTACTTTCTTTTTTTCAGCTCGTGTGTGGTCAACGGGCGACCTATTAAATTTTTATCTCTGTACTTTTCTGTGGAAGCCCCAAATGGCACTCCCGTGACACAGTTAAATGTTTATCTATTCTGTCCCGGAGTTTAGCTAGCCGATCTGGAACTTGTCAATTAGATTTTCGTCAGCACCAAGGGGCTGTTATCTATTCCCGATAATATAAGTCCGCCACCACGACACAGTTAATTTTTATCTATTTAGAATTCTCGACAATGGCAATGAAACCCTTCACCATTTTTCATTATCAAAATTTCATTTCTTTCCCTTCTTTTCTTCCTTTTCCTTGCATCCCTAACTGGTGTCACAGGCCCTAAATATTTAAGTCTACCCACTTTCACTCACAAGGCTTGGGTCCACCCGTGCTATGGGTTTTTAAGCAGTTTTCAAAGGTGCTACACGCTGGGTTCGACTGCTAACACCAGGATGGAAACTTCAGGTGATATTCGAACCCGGGTCTCATTGTCAGAATGTGAACATTCTAACCAATCAGTCAACGTGACAATAGCCTACTTGTAAATTATTTCCTATTAAAACTTGGCTTCATCCTTATTTCAACGTTTAATATGATCATCCCCTAATCATCTGCTTGATATAATTTATATCACTTGTTCTTTTAATCTTATCTCCAAATATTATTTAACGCTGCTTTAGATTTGTGATGAGCAGCTTTAGTCCAGTTATTGTTTTAATGTTATTTACGGCCAGGAATTTTAAAAATTGCAATCACCCATCACTTGTCATAGAACGATTTTTAGATAACCTTTTTTCTGTGTTACTTTCTTTCATTATTAATAGCAACATATGCGGGGATTCCTTTTAAGCTTGAACTCGCTTTCATCGTAATTTAGTCAGCGAGACAAGCATGTAAAACCCAATGCTGCATTAAGCATCATCTTTATAGCCACGCTCACGCATTTAATCTTTGGAAGCATGTTCACCTGATGGAAAAGAATTACATAAATAAATATGATTTATCTAATTACATAATATTTTAATCATCGTTTCAATTTCAAAGGATATTTCATAGCTCCTATTAAATCGGAGATTTAAAGTCACTGAATTACTCCGGTGTAAAGTAACGCTAAATTGAACACAGCACACTATACGTCTCCAAGAATCACCTGTAAATAGTATCAGGTGGAAAAACAGAGGCTTGTAATATTTAAGTTGGAAACAGATTCTTGTCTTCAGTTCTAGTCATTATATCCATGTTGTCTCCCGTATTTCTACTGAAACTTTCCCTTCTCGGCAACTGAGAGCTTTTCTTTTTGGGTTTGCTAAGATGACGTAACATATTATGTTTTTGGTTTTGCTAAGATGCCTTAATATATTAACACACACACACACACACACACACATATATATATATATATATATATATATATATATATATATATATATATATATATATATATATATATATATATATATATATATATATATATATATATATATATTAGTGTTATATATGTCAGTTCAAATAAACTTTCCTCCGTGAATTTCTACGTGAGGTTCATTAAACGTGCCGGTGCGGCTAATATCGGCGCGATATGTGTTGCAAGAATAATAAAGGCCATAATTAACCTGAAGTCGAAAACTGAGGGGAAATATATAATCATTTCGTCAGTAAAAAATTCGTTGCCAAGAGTATTATTAATGTATTTCGATAATAATTAAATTCAAATCTACAAATCAACCATTCGCCCTTGCATGGAGTATTGCTGCTATATATGGTCTGGAGCCCCTTCTGTTTGCCTCGGGGTTCTTGATAAGATCCAGAGACGGATATGCAATGCAATTGACCCTGATCTGGCATCTCGTCTGCAGTTGCTCTCTCACCGACGTGCCATCGCCTCTCTCTATCTTTTTTACAAATACTTTCATGGTAATTGCTCCGATGAGCTGCATTAGTTGGTTCCAAGACTTCGCGAATTCAAGCGACCTACGAGGCTGGCATCCCGCTCTCATCCTTTCACTGTTGAAAATGTTAAATGTAGCCTTCTCTTCTACTCCAATAGCTTCATGTCTTGCACCTCTCGCCTGTGGAACTCCCTTCCTTATTCCTGTTTCCCTGATAGCTTTAATCTCCAACTATTCAAATGTAATGTCAATCGACATCTCCAGTTGCCTTGATCTATCCACTATCCTTCTCCTCATTCTCTCCTCTAACATTTCTATCTGTTCTCTCTCCAAATCCTCTGCAACCCCTTGCGTGCTAGTGGCTTCCCGTCTTGCTAGGGGTGAAATGCTTAAAAAAATACATCTCCTCCTTACTCCATCTTCCAACAACCCCATTCAGTGGCTTTCTGCCTTGAGTGGCTCATGAGCCTTGTATCGTGTGAACAGTAGTAAGAATTTTTTTTCGAAAGTCTCATAGTTAAGTCAATAGTATATATATATATATATAATATATATATATATATATATATATATATATATATAATGTTTAAATCTCTTCACAAATTATTTTCGTAAGCTTCATAGTTTTTCCCTGATTCCTTTTTCTATTACACTGTCTTTAATGGCTTCAGAATAAATCTTGATAATTATATATGTTCTTGTTTCCCTCGACTGCCTTGCGTTTTTAGTCACAATTTATTGATAAATTAAAGATCCTATTTCAGACAAAGAATTTAATTAGTATAATAAAATGTGATGTGTATCCTGTGTATGACGATAAACTGCATCCGTGTCTTGGGGAAGACGATAAACTATTTCCAACAGCAAGGCCTCTGATCAGGAGGTTTTGAGGAGCGTGAAACCACCTCTCTTAATTGCTGGTGTTACCAGGTCCACTCTGACTCGGGGTGGTAGCACCTGTTAGGGTCCCAGTTATGGGCAAATAGTTGACCTCACAACTTGACTCAAAACACTATGAAAGTATAAAAATAGATTTCCATACCAGAATTTTTTTAAAATAGTATCAGAATTAAATATATGAAAAAAGAAAATATTACCAGAAATAAAAATCTTTTCAGCATTAAATAACCCATTGAGGTTAATATGTCACAAAACAAAAGAAATCAAACAAAATATTGCCAGAAATATATTTTTGACAAAACAAAATATTAGTAGCAATAAAAATTTTATCGTCATTAAATAACCCATTGAGGTTGATATGCCGTAAAACAAATCAAAACAAAACAAAAAGAGATGTAATAAATGAAGAAAAAAGTAATCTGTAGTAGTTAGCAATACTAAAAGAAGAAAAAGGACAAAGAAGAAAAAATACTATAGGAAGATTTAATCACATGGCAGTAAATGTTTAACAATCTCCTCACAAATAAAGAAGGGGGTTGAGACGAAGGAATTGTGATTCTATATAGCATGTGAGCAACGAGGAAGTTTTAATGAGAGTATAAACAAAAAGGTACTCTTATAGTTAAAATAGAAATAGACAGTTGAAATCTCTAGGTATCAAAATGAGAAAAGAGGACTTAGAAAATGTAACACTCACATACGGGGACGTTGACATGGGGTAATGGCTAGCAAGACTAACTTGTTAGATCAATGATGATTTAAAGGTAAGTTCGCTTCTCAATTCGTGCTCGACACTTTCGGCCTTGTGTCACATATCAGCTTAGAAAATCATGTAGGGGTCTTCGACGTGGTTTTTATGGTTAGCAAGCTTGTCTAACCTGATCAATTACGACTGAATGCCACATCTACGCTACGCTTAGAAAAATCACAATATTGAAGGCAAGCAGAATAGAAGAAAGCTGTAAGTAACATACGTAGCCAGGTTGTGTAAATATTTGGCAGATCATGGATTAAAATAGCAATGAAAATATTAGTAAGAGCCAGAAGGATAGTAAATCGTGAAGAGCAATGATCCCACGTCAAGACGAAGAAGATAGTATCCATTGTTTTCAGACATTATTCAATATGTCAACAAGATTTTAATAATGTTATACACTTGATATTAAATCGGCGAACCAACTGACTAACCACATCGTTTAGTATTACGGCAATGGAACAACTTCTCTTCGTTGGGATAGTCGAATGGACACTAATACGATCAGTTTGAATGACTCGCTAAGTTCTGTCACTTTAATGGCTCGATGAGTGTCAGCAACTATTTCCAGTACGTTTGAATCTAGTCATCATTTTGTGAACGTCTTTTTATTCATTACTTGCATGTAGCCCTACATTCCTAAACGGGGAAACTAGGCCTACATGTTATTTCACACACTAAACTGTCACCACATTTAATTTTGATATATTTTGCTGTTAGATTTGCATTGTTTCTTCTGTATATTTGACTGAGAATATCATGACAGGTGAGTTTCCTTTTTGCAGCAAACAAGTGGTTGATTTGAGAGTATTTCCCAATCTGAAACGAACCATCCTCATTCCCTTTGGATTCCCTTCTTAAGTTAGAAGTTCCGTTGGGAAATCTTTTTCGCAAGAAGCGTTGCTTTAGTGAAGTAAATCCAGACAGGATGCATCCTGATCACTTCAATCTTATCCGCTTCAAGTCTAGGGTCAACAAATATATTTTTCATACATGTCCTCACAATCTACACATTATACTTCCTCCGATAACATCAAAATAGACACGGTATGCAGTAAACCTTTTTCTTGAGGGACTTTGTTCATTCTGTTTAGCGGATAGTAGTATTTAAAGAAGCAGAAATAAAATCAAATATATTAGTTCTTAGATAATATGAACTGTAATATATATAAGACGTCTTTTTTCACAATTTTTTCATAGATAAGTCGGACAGAACATTATTGGCTAACATAATCTTAATAATAATAGATACCGAAATGAAACCTTGAATAAATGAATTGAACGTAAGAATGGAATAACCGTTAATTGTAAGAATATAGGATGATTGCTTTGCAGCAAAATTTATAGTCCATGATATGAGCTATATTCTTGGGATATTAAAAGCAAGCTGGAAGGGATTATCTGTTTTGATAATGTAGTAACAAACAACGGATCATCTGACACATAAATCCAAAGGGACACGAGAATTAGAAAAGATTCTAAGCTAGTATTAAGAAATCGGAAAATGTCGTTAGAAACAATGAAAACCCTACTACGGTTATATAATATCCAATTCCCTATATGGCAGAGAATGCTGGATTATTTCCTCAGAAATAAAGATTAAGAACATTGTCATTCTAGTTACATACACTAAAATAAGATGAACAGAAAATATTAATATGGCGATTTTAGACTATATGATTTCCGAAGATAGAGCAATAAGAGGCAATAACAAATCATCTGGAAAACAGAATAAGGAAAGAAAATTTAGAGAATCTAGCACATATAATACATACAGAATGCAAGAAAAGGGACGGAAATGGGCGAGTAGACTGCATAACGGGTATGTCGGAATGTATTGTAGAGCAAGAACAAAATGTATTAATTTTGAGCAGCAAAATAAAGAAGATGCGTTGTCCCATGATAGCACACATCCTGAATCTATATGGAATATAAAAGAGAAGAAATACACTTCAAACATTTCTAAAATAAAGCCATCAAAACCGTTATAATAATCACTTAAATACGTACATACGAAATTTATTGACAGATATACAAGATTGCAACTTAAAAGAGATTAATATTTAAAGGAGACAATATCTGTAATGAATGAATTAAACGATAACATTTATTTACATATAAGAAATATCTTTTATCAAGAGTATAACAAAAGAGAAAATATTTAAAATACGAACATTAGGTAAAATTTCTTTTTTTCAACAATATAAATATAATTTCAAAGAGAAATTATTGAAAACATTTCATTAAGAAAATGTTTTGCTTTTAGCATAGACACGAAAAAAATCGTAGTTATTGATGTATATGTCTATTATATATATTTTATTTTTTTGTTTGCCTAATTTTTTTTATAAACTTTATAGGATGACTCTGTGTAGTGAATGCACATATATAGTTATTACATAGTATTTCGTTATAAGATGTTGAAACATTATTTTCCGTTTACGCAGTACAACAGCACTGCACAAACAACAAAGTAAATAGAAAATATCCCCGACAGATGTCTTCAGGTAGCAACCCTTCGTATATGCGGCATGGTTTTACTACATAACAGCGGTGAGAAGGAACAAGAGTGAACATTGGTGTTATATAATTTCAAAACTTGCTAACGATTCCAGGGTCTCCTGTAACAACTACAAAGATAATTGAAAAAAGGTAATGCATGGAACTATATAAAGACGTTAACAGGTCACATAACATATACATGAAGTAAGATAATTTATTCAGAATTACTGTCTCTTGAGTCTCCAAAACGAAATGACTACCAGAATCCCCACAGAACACTTACAATGAGGAGAGATAAATAATTTTATAATAATTTATTTTCTCCTCGTAAACATTAGCAAATATTCCTTTGGAAGAAGATTACGGTAATACGCTACGTATCTCATCGCTCCCCCCCACAGAAGAATTTGTATTAGCCTATTCTTCTAGATTAACTGAACATGATTGACAGTGTTATCAATGAATAAGAACATTTACTGAAAATGGTTTGACCTAATAGTTTTTTCAATATTTTTAACGTTTTATTGATTGAGGTGAGAAAAATTTAGCGCTGCCTCTAGGCACTCAAATCTTAAAATCATATATTTTTTTTTCAGTGGGTAGAACACAACGCAGTCGCAACTCACATACAAATATTTATATGTATCAGTAAAATGCATTTAAAAAATTAAATGTAACTTATACATTGCAACCGATGTCTTGATAATCACAAAAATATGGCAATACATACCATATAACAAATACCATGATAATGATAAAACTACATTAATATATTGCAAGTAACCTGACAAAATTTCAAAATCATAAGCCCTTCTTCTCTGTGGGTAGAAAATAAAAAATCGTAACTCACAGCCAAATGTCTACATAAATCAGGATATTGACCTAATACAACTAAAGTAACATATCCCATACAAGAAATCCCTTGATAATCTTAAAACTATAATAATTCCTTTTATATAACACATACGATGATTATGATAAAACTGGATGAATACATTGCAAATAACCTGACACGCTGTCAGACTGTATTATACAAGTTCATGCTTATATTTATATTGTATTCATAATTAAAATTATATTTATATTAAACAACCGATAATTGAAATTTTGTGTGATTTAGTTATGATTACCTCATAATGATATGATATCAATTATATGATGCGAATTCCACCTTACAATGTTACTTTTTTTTCTCACAAATATTAATATTAATTTATTTGGTGTGAGGCATTGTATTATGCTATATATATATATATATATATATATATATATATATATATATATATATATATATATATATATATTAATATTATCATTATAGTTAGTGATATGTCATTTTTAATTTCAGATATGTAATGTATACTATGAATCGCTAAAAAAGCTAGCTTAGAGAAACAACATATACTACTATTTTATGAATAAAGAGCGACACTAAATGGATCTGACGGCTGATCAATTTAGGCGCAACTAGTAATATTCAATCAACGCGGCTTAGACGACAACAATGAGCAGTGTAGTCAGTATTCTCAATACAACAATTGCAAGTCCCCTAAAATTTTAGAATCGCATTTACATAATATTCTAATTTTTTGGGTAACAATTCCTTTAATTAATAGATGTCACACCCAGGAAGGTTTACACTAAAGTCTATATTCCTGCAATATAATGTTCGTTCTCATTTGAAAAGCTGACTATCAACTACCATGATAAAAATCTTGCCTTGCACCAATAGTTATTGACATATGTTAATCAAATCGGAAAATCGTAGTTCATCATTGAAAAAATAATATATTTTTGAATTCACAACAATATTCCAGAAAATAATATTGTTGGGATGTAAGAATAACTATTGAAAATGATGAAACAGAATACACGTAAACACAACCACTGAATAGGAGACATGTAAAGGTTATAAAATAACCCCTATGATAAGATTAATACAGTTATTCATTCCGGTATGTGATTTTATCAAATATTGACTAATTATACAAATAGTATACCTCTTTGTCAAGTACATTTGGGACCGATTTATTAATAGAAATTAATAATATACTTCATTTCTTTCAGCAGTGTTATCTGCTATCATCCTAAATTTTCATCAGTATATTTCATAAGGATAAACATGCACTGCGCACGATGTTCATATCATCAGTAGACCGTGTCGTAAATAATTTCCGCTTTTGTTTATTAATTGTATTCTTCAAATAAGTACAATTGCATTTTATTCAATCATATATTCACCATTATTTGAAATGTCTTTTTTTTTTAAGTTTCGATCTGAGATTTTTTTCACTGAACTCCTGAATTTGCTTTTGATGAGAGAAATATTTCTCCATGAAAACTTTCTGCAGTGACCAGGTAAATATATTGACATATGAGATTACGTATTTTGTAATTATTGATCTGTGCAGTCTTGCGTGTTCAGGTAGGGGAAATAATATATCATTTAATCCACAATGTACACTGCCATTAAAATGTAATAAGGTATGTTAGTGCACTCCAAATATATTCTAATTGTCAGGTTTGTGTAGTAGTAACAATGATATATTCGTAATTACAATTGATTCACAATAGCGGGAGTAATTTGAGTCAGCATAATGCAATATTACCGATATTTTTTGTTTTGTACTAATTTTAATGCGACAACATTGACTATATAATAAAACCTTATTCATACATTATAGAAATAGATGGTAAATCATTGGATACAGCAATGAACATCAAACGGAACCGTTTGTTAGTTGATAAGATTAACTAAAATAATGTAATTTTTAATGTGCAATTATTGAATATCAGGCAAAGGAAGCAGACTTATTGAATTATATGAAACAACAGAAATTATAAGATGTGAGTGTGCGAGCGTGTCTTTAATATGAAACATATCGATACTTTGAAATTGGTTTTAGAATCGTCTATCCGTTGATTTTGTTAGCTTTTTTAATTCATTGGAAACAAACTTGAAAACCCCCAGAATATCATTCTAATATTCATGTCTGCTGATAACCTGTCACCCACGATTGAAAAGATGTCTCTTCAGAATGCTCCACAAGTTTACACTCGGTTTAAGGTCGGGTAAACATGGCAGCCACTTCATCAAAATAAGTATCATTGAAATCCATTTTATTCTGATATTCTATATGTGTTGATGAATATGATGGAATATTGTCGGGAATAAAGAAAAACATCGTTCTGGAAGTGCTTGCTTTGATTTAGATTCCACGTTAAGCTTTTAAAAATATGAACGTGCGTCTGGCTGTCATCTTAAACGTCGCTGGCGTAAACTATG
Source organism: Acanthosepion pharaonis (assembly GCA_903632075.3). NCBI lineage: Eukaryota > Metazoa > Mollusca > Cephalopoda > Sepiida > Sepiidae > Acanthosepion > Acanthosepion pharaonis. The sequence continues at coordinate 871,243 of CAHIKZ030000125.1, read as the reverse complement.
TGCTCACTACTTCGCTATATAGGATCCTACGCTCAAACATCACAACACTAACTCCTTGTTGAGGTCTCAGTCTGAGAAGTCGGTTATCGCTTGTTGCCATTCAACCATCGGAAATTATTTATCAATCCGATGTGTCTCTTCAAAACATTGGCGAGCATCGTTCTCCACAATTTCTTGACCTTTGTAGCTCTTAATATCTTTTGTATTTTTGCCATCTCTCCTGCTCCACCATCCTAAATCAAGTTCTCCAGGTAGTTTATGTGTTGCTTTTCTCTGTCTCTTTTAGAGTAAATATTTCCTGTGAGTATCAAATTTTCCCAGACCTCTTTCCTCATTATGTCTACGAGGAATGCTTGCTTTATCTTCATGACGAAGAGGTGTCCTTTTTGTTATAATTGTCTCTTGAACTTCGTCGGTGCTTGCATGTCCGGCGAAGGATATTATCAACATCTTTCCGTAGACCAACTATTGCTTCACGTCTCCTCTTCATATGAAACGAGATTGTCAATCATTCCCTACCATATAGGACTGATATTACAGTTCAGTACCTGTTTTTTGGCTTTTTAATTATATATCTTGTGTTTCGCAATACTTTGACCATTATTTTGAAAGCATATTTCGCTATCACAATGCATGTTCGGATTTCAATGTCGCAGACCTCGCCATCTGTTAAAAGGCTCCATGATATCTAAATTGTTGTACCGGCTTGATTTCGTTATCTCCAATGACTAATTTGCATGTTGGGCTGTTCCATTTGTTAACAACCCTGTATTTGAGATTCTTGTAATTGATGATGAGTCCTTTCTTCTCGTTTTCCCTAATTACTTTCTGTAGGAGTTCTTATAGTTTCCTATGCCATCTGAATATCTCACATTGTTAAGGTTGTAGCCGCCAGTAGCAAATCCTTGAAAGGTTTCTAATTCCTTTAATATATCATCGCTGTATAGGTGGAAAACGTCTGACGAGAAAATTCATCCTTGTCTTACAGGTCTTTTTTTATGTTTGTATATTTACTGAAAGAATTCTCTATCCGTTACAGGTTCTAGATTATTCTAACATCCTTTCTACATACCTAACAGTTCCAGTAGATTTTTAAGATGTACTTTTTCAAACCCTCTTGCGTAATCTATAAAATGTAGGTTGAAATATGTTTGCATTTGTATTGCTATTTCGCATTCCTTGTTCCATTGTCTTTAAGGAATCCACAATATTTTTGTGCTATTTCCGGTATAATTCTGCTGCACGCTCTATTTGTTGGTTGATTTTGGTTAGCGGTATATCAACCTTTACGACATATTTAATGCCGAAATCTAATTATTTGAAATGCAATCATTTAAAATACAATCATTTGAAATACAATATTATGGTTTTAACTAAATAGATTTTAAACGTAATTTTATTTCATCAACTGACAGATAAAACATATTGTTGGTTATTTTCTTTAAATATTTATTATTGGTAATTTTTCTATAAATAGCTAATGCTGCTAATTTTAAAATAAATAGATATTGTTGGATGGTTGATTTTGTTTAGCGGCATATCAACATCTATGAGATATTTAATGACAAAATCTAAATGTTTTGTACGTAGTTTTATGCTTTCAACTACAAATACTTTGTACATAATGTTCTACTTTCAGAGTAAAGTTATTTTTTAATATATATAGTTTGTAGGTATTAAAATTTATTGTTTGAAATTTTACTATAAACACGTATTTTTATATTTTTTTAGTATTGTATTGATTGACATTTTGTTATAGAAATATATTGTTCATTATTTTATTACAAAAAATATTTTGGGGGATCACTATTTGTCCCATAGCTAGGACCCAAACAGGTGCAACTTTAATCAGTTACGAGTCAATTCCTCGCGCCTCAGAACCTCTAGACTCCCGATCAGAGGGACTACTGCCGCTGTAGTTTATCGTCATACGTCGGAGGCATCATAATTCGGTTCGTACATTTTTTTTACATGGCTGATTATGCTGATTATTCGATGGCGCTCACATTCATTTACATGTGGCTTTTTAGACAGTGCTATGAAAAGTCTTATGTCCTCCTGTATATTGCCACATTTGTATATATTTCAACATTATGTTTGAAATCTTAACAATAGTAAAATCGACTAAGGCTGATATCATCTCTACTAAGATTCCATCTGATTCCGCTGCCTTGTTTCTAATAAGTTTTGCCATTGCTTCTGATTTCAAACTTTCATGTCCTTCCTTATTTTTATGTATTATCGGCTGTACTCTTCCGTTGAAAAAGAGCTACCTGTTACATAACTCACATCTTTGAAGTATTTCTTCTTTCTCTGATATCAATGTCTCTCTTTGGATATCATGCATCCTTCTCATCAACATATCTTTTGTCCTGTTAGTTCTCTTGTTTTTTTATGATTACCTGCTTTATCTGTGATAGTCATTCTGTCTATTTTTCACAGTTTTCGTTGAAACCTTAATCTTTATCCTGACTGTATTAATCCTACGTTCTTTATCCAGAGTTCAATATGCTATGCCTTTCCTTGGCACTGTTGTCGCCTTTTCATCATGTCGAGACTTTCAGCTGCCATCCATTCCCTTTTTGTTTAGTTTTCTTTCGAATTTTCTCGATTGCTGGTGTTAGTAAGATTTAAGGTGTCCCAATTCGAGTTTTCCGTTTTCATTTTGTCCATTGTATCTACTATTGAAACTGTCCATATATTTCTTCTTCGCATTGGTGCCAATCAGAAACCTGTAGTATTATAATTTACGTCCTGCCTAGCACTCTTCACCATCCGTAGTTTCACACTAATTTTGTTTATCACTCGAAAGTGGTCGCTCCAAAAACCCGATACTTGGGTATGTGTTGCCGTGTAAGACTGAATTTCTGAATCTCTTATTGATAGTTATATAGTCAATTTGGATTTCGATTTACCGCTTGAGCTTCTCCGTGTCCACATACGTCATGGATATTCTTGAAACCAGGCGTTGTCTATGACCTGTTCATTCTCACAATTGGATGCATTTTCTCCGTGTTCAGTACGAGTTCCTGGTTCGAAATTGCCAAGTATTTCCCCACCTCTCTCTTTGGCTAATTTGGCTTTTACGTCTTCTCTGACGATTGTAATATCTTGCAATTGCATTGAGCTTTGGCGTTGTCTAGCCTAAAGTAAAATTTTCTAATTCTTTCTACTGTACATTTTGATGTCGGTACATCTGTAACTATGGTGGATATGTTGAAAGGTTTTCATTTCTCGATAGTAATTATTTCATATAGTTGACATTATCTAAAAACATATTTCTACACGTATTTGTCTAGCATCAGTCTTACTCAGCTTTCATTTACATTTCCACCTGCATATATGACACTGTATTTGTTTTGTTTTTTCACCGCGTTTCTCATTCGACTGAAATATTAACAATTAACTTGTTAATTTCCCGCTTTATTTTTTTCTAATTCATCATATTTGTTTAGAGTTCTGATATTACTTTCAAAGAATTATTTTTGCTTGATACGAACAGTCGCTGACTGGAAGTTCGGTGACATATTTCACCGATGTTTTCCCTTACCAGGGGAGGGATAATTTTCAAGGAATTTCACCACCTTTGCTCCGTCGGAAGTACTATAGATGACTCGACGCCTACTAACTAGAAGTGGTGTCTCAATAAATATCTTGTGGAAAAAAATACGCCACTATCAATCATAATAAAAATTATGGCTCTTAACAAAAGATCATGAAATATAACGGCGTTGTTTAACTATTGGAATTATCTACTCGATAGTAAGGAAAGACGTGCGCAACAGGATTGGTGAGATAAACAGTCCCTTGGTGTCCCCTCCTATTCCCTTCTATGTTTTCAGTGTTTTTTTTAATAGACCTAGTGATCATTTTAGGAAGTTTTGTTACTCGATTAGAACTCTACACCCGGAGCTATAAATCACTAAAATGTCACATTTTGGAAAAGATTGAATTTTTATAATTTGTTTCTCGGTATGCAACGCAGTATAGCAAAATATTTCCATGCACTTCCGCCGTAAAGCCTGTATCTAAATCTTCTACGATGTTCAACAAGCTTCTGTACAGTTGAGTAGGAAATTCAGATACGCTCTGAAAATTACAACTTTGATTTAGGTGTAGGAAATTCTTAAGCTATTAAAAATTATTCTTATTTGTCTAATGAAGCTCTCTGTCAGTGTTTACATCTGCGCAAGCTGAATTCCTTTCAGCCTAAATTTGCAGAGAAATTCTACCATCAACCAGTAGATAATATGTTTTATTGGAATTAAGAATTGTTTTATATATGGACTAGCAGCATGGCCTAGCGTTGCCCGTGCTTGATTCAAAAATCGTACAGCATTCGCTATCTCTTGACTTAAAATAGTTTTGCCTTCCTTGACTTTAAAGGAGTGCCCTTTGCCGAATTTTTTCTAAGCTCTATACTAGACATTAAATCTGTTACGAAAAAAGAACTAAACATAATGAACACAAAACGATCAGCTTTAAAAAAAGGACTCGTAACTGGAAAAACTGAATGAAAAAGAATGTTAACAACAAGTACTTTTTCACACCCAACCCAGTTCTGTGGAATTATAATCAACGTTGACTTTAAGCAAGTGAATGATACCAACTGGAGTAAAGTGCTATGCAGATTTTTAATTTTTTTTCCACTTGTGATGAATGCAGCAATCGTTTTTTTTTTGCATGCTAGCATGCTAGCATGCTAGTTAACATTCATGTCAGTCAGCTGTTGGCTCTCACACTGGCTACTAGAATCTTCCTGCCTATTCGTGACAACCAGCTATTAGCTCTCACTCTGGCCAGTAGAAAATGGCCGCAAACTACATGAAAACTGCCGTAGAAGCATGAAACAATCGATTATTTCCACTATCGATGGGAGTTGAGAAATGAAAAGTCGGTCTTGACCTTCCTACTAATTTGAGGTATGTGCATGTAAATTTTGGTGCAAATCCGTCGAAAATTGCGGCTGTGCATTCGTTACACACACACAGACGCACATCATGCCTTTTATAGATAGAGATAAACCTTACGATACGAGAGAAATTTTACTGAGTTAAAGTCGTGGATTTGTCTTTGTCAAAATTGTCTCTGTGTTTTCTGTATTCTTCACTCGACCATTTCGTCGTTCGGGGGAAACTGCCGTTTATTTGTGAGAATGTCTTTCCGGATTAAAAATTGCAATCACTGAAGGTATTAAAAATATTTATCTGTAAAAAAAAATGAAGCTCAAGACTGTGCAGAATGTACCTTCTTCAATCATGCAACAAATAAACTTCTATATAATTTTATATATTTTAATTAATTTTTTATCATTTTATATCACGCTGAAATTTTATATATGGCATGGCAAATAAAAGGAGACAGTTCCTTTGAAAATAATTCAACTGTAAAATTTATTATCATCTGCTACACAAAATATCACTTTTGATTTTCTTCGGACTGCATATTCATCGTCACTGCAGTCTATCAAACAAAACAAGTGTTTCTCGATTTTTGACCTCTCCTTTGACCATCAAAGTTTGAAAGATTCTATGTTATAATGCCCAGTAATTCTTTATATTCGTGTCCACACATGAAATATGTCGATATGAAGGAGTATAATTTTCACTGTGGCTGAATTTATGGGAATTTTATTCACAAAAGAAACGTGTCCTATGAATCTCATCTGCCTTTTCGTAGTTTGCAATTTCACGCCGGGCAATTTTTGTTTTCTGGTCTGATAACTCCGGTTTCGGGAATATGACTTTTCGAATAAACACGCTAAGCAACTATTCTAAGAAATTAGCAAAAATAATGGACTTCTTTTATCATTATCAAGAATGCTGGAACAATTTCAAGAAGGAAATCGACATAAATGATTTGTTTTTCTCGATCGAAGACCAACATATAAATTCACCTTAAAATAATTATTTTCATGTTAAACTTTAGAAATCTGACCTCTGCCAAAAAACGTTTATATCGGTGCATAAAGCTTTAATTTAGACATGCAAACGTCATTTTGCGCTATTTCGAGAGAATGCAAAAATTGTATCCATATATATATATATATATATATATATATATATATATATATATATATATATATATATATATATATATATATGAGTCCATATGAATATTACAAATATATACTGCATACCAACAGTTGAAACGCCTATGTCAAATATATATTATTATATTCAAAATTTTGAAGCTTCTCCCAGAAATAGCATAGGATGAACTTGCATAAGGGTGAAAAAAAGATGAAAATAGCTCTTCTAGTTATCGAAAAAGAATGGAATCAATTAACAAGTTTATTCTTTGAGAAACTTTTGTAACAAATGCCAAAAAAATGGGCTACATTAATGAAGGCTAAAGGAGGATATTTTGCCGAGAGCAAAATTTAATAACATAACATTTTTTTTCTTTTAGTCAAAATAAATTGTCCAATGAAAAATCATGTCTCACGTTTTTAATCGTGACTAATTATTTTCTCTTATTTAAATTACAAACAATTACTTTTGGGAGACAATTTAAAAACATAACAGTGTTAGTCTCACACTTTTTACTGTAATATATATATATATATATATATATATATATATATATATATATATATATATATATATATGATATTTGAACAGTATATCTGTAACCTTTTGAATTTGTAAAACATGTGCTATTTGATATGACATTTCCCCTGTAAAACGTGCGTGCAATCTAAGTAATTTTGCATTGCCTAGGCAGTATTACTGGAACATCCTGAACCACGGTGGTAGCACTGTTAGGGTCCCAGCTATGAGGCAATAGTGGACTCCCAAACAAAAATCAGTACATTTTTATAACAAAATGTGCAGCAATACATGTTTATAGCAAAATGACTATAATTGCAATGTTAAAAAAATAAAAAGACATTTTTAAAATAAAAAATTCCAATGGCATCTTTTTATGAAATACAAAGTATATATCCAAAAACAAATACGATTACACGAAAAGTATAAAGATATGTACAAAATACATTCAGTTGAAGCCATAAAATTACATTCGAAATTTTTAGATATCGTATTAAATAACGCATAGATTTTTATGTGCCGCTGAACAAAATTAAAACAAAATCAACAAGCAAGGAATTAGATTATGTTGTTAAAAATAATATTATTGTTTAAAATAAATGCTTTTAAAGCGTTATACTGTTGTACTTATTTACGGATATGTGGATATGCGTTTAGTTTGCTTAAAAAAAATCTCTTACCCTTACATCACTAAGCTATACTTAATAATAAAACAATATATTCTCTGTCATCAATACATATTGTCCGTTTAAGGCCAGTTTAGAACATAAGTAAACATTATATTTAATACAGGTAATGTATGGTTACAAAATTGGGGTGACTTAACAGTAATCAAACATGAATATACAAAGATTAATCATTTTGGCTTATGAATATAGACAGTATTGAAACTGTCCAACGATTTACAAAATAGCAAACATATTAAAAGGAACCATAGTGGAATTGGCATCCTGCACATATAGGTCTATTTTGGCATCAACTTTGACCTACCAACGGTAATCGGAATAATTGTCCGACATATTAATGTGATGCAGCCTAGATTTTTCTCTAGTAGTTCACATAATATGGTTAAAAGCATGTAATATGTTATCTGCGAACCTTGTTCAAATACGAAGTGAATAAGTTAAAATTTCCTACTCCCTAATTAACCTATTTTTTAAAAATTTAACACGACTTTTACTTTATAATTTTACCATATAATCGCGTACAAACTATTGCATATAACACCGAGATGAAATAATATTATTTATTTCGGAAGTCACTATGAAGGAACAAATATGGTAAACCAAAATCAGCGATATAACATAAAGTGATTCTGTTGATAGTTTCATAATTTACTAAATTGTCTTGAAATCGGTATTTTGTGTAAATGTTATTCATTCTGTAGATCTTTCCTGTTAATCTAAGCCAATTGATGTAAAGTTACTTTCCGAAAATATTAATTCACCCCAAAGATATTATAAAGTTTAAACCAAAGATTTGATTTCTTTTAAAATTCTTGCTACTCCTTTGGAATTATAAATTTTAAGTTCAAGTTTTTTTAGATTGCGTAGCAACATCTCCGACCCTCAGAATGAAAACTTACTAAATATCAGGAACTTATTCCCATTTCATAAGTGCCGATGATATTCGTGCTACTTGCAAGTGTAAAACAATTGCAATAATAGTAGTAATTCTCAATTACTTTATTCTCGTACCAACGAGATACAAATACCAAGAATATATCTGTCCCCAGTCACTTAGGTGTTTCTATAACACGGAACAAAACAAGAAGACATTCCCGGGCGCGAATGACTGCGAATGTTAACCACAGCACTTAGAAATCGAGCGAACGACCGCGAAAGTTGAGCATAACACTTAGAAATAGCGCGGATTACCGCGAATGTCGACCCCAGCACTTAGAAATAGCGCGAATGACCACGAAAGTCGATAAGAGCACTTAGAAACAGCGCAAATCATGGCGAATGTCGACACCAACACTTAAAAATAGTGAGAATGACGGCGATTCTCGACCCCAGCACTTAGAAAAAGCCCGAATGACCGAGAAAGTCGACCAGAGCACTTAGATATCGCCCGAATGACCGCGAATGTCAACACCAACACTTAGAAATAGCGCGAATGACGACCCCAGCAATTAGAAATAGCGCGATCGAAAAAGACAACACAGTCGAATCCAATGCAATTCCTCGCTCTGGGAGAATTTTAGTAAATACAAATTCTTTTTTTATTTTTTGGTTGAATTAATAGAAGAGATCCGATTCTGCTTCATTCATGTCATTTTCTCATCTTTCAACAGCTGGGGCCTCATCTGGGAATTTTTTTTTTTTTTGGCTTGGACAACTAGTATAAAATGACAACTTTAAATTTAAGAAAGAGTAAAGATAGAAACTTAATGATTTACACAATTCCTGATCTGGTTGTTAGTGTTGACTACTGAATCAATCTCGAAAGGAAATGCTTTCTTATAAGTACTAAGTCGAATTAAACTGTTAATTGCTATATTCTCAGAGACTTTCTACTGAGACTTTCTCTTATTCTAGTCGTTACTTGAATTTTCTGGTTTGTCTGATTTGGTATAAGTTATTCTTAAATATTATTATGCGTTTGTTGTATCTAAGGTGCTATATGTGACATGTGAGTCGTATTTATTACTTATCACTATTCTGTTCGTAAGTTACTCTCGTTGTGATACGGCCTTAGTAAATTAAAATTATTCGGTGTAAATTATGCGAATGTTAAAATACGTACTGCATAAACAGAAGCCATGATTCTTATCTAAGTTTATAAGCATGATAATGTATGTTTATGGTATATTCTTCATTTTGATGATTAATACAATTTTGTTTCCCCCTGTATTATCAGTGAACTTGTTTTGTTTGCAAGTTATTTTTTATTTTATTTTATATCGTTCCTTTCTCCACACTTATTCCGATTACTTTTTCTTTACTTCCTGTTCATCCTTATAAAGCCAGTTTTCTTCTTTTAGATGCTGCACTTTTAAATTCAAAATGAACTGATATTCTATTTACGGTTTGGCTGTTAAGCAATTTTTGGAATTAAATACTTCCTCTGGATATGGATAAAAATATTCATGTTGCTATTTTTCTTCAAGAATGTTTTTTATTATTTACTTGTGCGTATGATTTCATGGTTTCTGATTTATTTTAGCTAAATCCCCACTACTCAATGTTCCTTTTAATAGTTATCTTAACGCTTGTTGTATTTTACGGCCTCACAGGTTCCGGTTTTTACCCTACGTAAATTCTCAAGGTTTATTTAAGAAAAAAATAACTAGCTGGTTTATTTCGGTAAATTTAATCCTGGTAAAGCAAAATTAGATACATCATATTTTGTGCGAATTAGAATATTTCAGGTTAGCCTTAAACAAAAATAATAAGGAGCTTATCGAAATAATATGTTTAAAAAAATAAAAATAAAATATATTGTTGTTTCACACTTGAGTGTTCAAATAATGAGGTGGGATTACGCTGATAGCATAGGTATCAATTGGATAAAAGTTTGTTTAGCAGCAGATCAATACCGGATGAATCATTTAATGCCGAAATGTAATTTTCTTGAGGGCATTAGTATTTTATTTTCGAAAGATATCTTGATGGATATTTTTTTTTTATTGTTGACATATAATATTTTTTTACGAACATAAATTACTAATTAGTAATGTTTTTACGATGAAAATTTATTGCTGGTATTTTTGCCATAAAAATACATTTTTATACATTTATAGTGTTTTGACCCCAGTTTTGGACTTACTCATCTGTCCATAGCTGGGACCATAACAGGTGTTACCAACCGGTGTCAGGTTGGACCTGGAAACAATAGAAATTAAGTCGACGCTTCTCAAAACTGCTCGATGAGTGGCATTTCTGCCGGATGTAGTTTATCTCCATAGCCAGAACGCTGGGAAAAACTAAATAAGGAGCATTTTCTATCATTTCTAGAAATAGAACTCGAGATAAAGCTTTCCAAAACGGAAGCTATGATCTGGTATTAGAATGGATACACAGCTGGCACTTCATCTCAATCCATCAAAAATATTCAGAATTTGCAATTAGTAAATACTGAACACTTCAAGTACATCGGTTTAGAGATCAAACATAAGATTAGTATGAAAAGTTTAATGATTTAATGTTTAATATAGGATAGGCAGTAACAATGGTAATTTCGTACATCATTGCGCCTTTCTACAAATCCAAATCATTAACCTAAAAAATCGAGCCATGTTCTTAAAAGCCTATCAGCTCGAGACTTTCTTAGGAATTACTTTTTAGAAAAATCTAAAATTTTAGATGTATTCAACTGCTTTCACAGATCGATAGTTAAAGATGGCTTCTATCAAAGGAAGCGCGTATACCTTAGCGAAGACCAAACTTCATCGAACTTCGTGGATTGTCACTACAGAATCCCAAACAAATGACTTTACTAAACAAAAGAAACTGCATCAGTTGAGGAATTTCATTAACGGAAACAACGAAAATGGATACCACATTTGATTTTAAGAGAGGATAGTGAAATAAGTAAGTTGTTGAAATTACACACAAATTCGAGGCATATGTTCGGACGGAAGCCCCCATCAATACTTAGATGACCAATAAAATATATTTGAAAAACGTAATTTTTAGAAAATTGCATTAACAGAAAGAATTCATAAATTTCAACCGAATGAGGCAAATTTTGCTTGGTCCATGAATGCCAAATGTTTTATATGTGATGGTGTAATGTTTCCATTACCCTTGTTATACTAATTATAGTATTCCATTACCCTTGTTATACTAATTATAGTGTTGGAACATAGGTATTTGTTTAAATATTTTAACGTTTGAAATAAACATTTTCTACTGTATGTTCTTTTAAAGGAAAGCGATTTAAAAACAAGTAAATTTTTAAATATCTTTATCTCCCCCCTCTTGCTTTCGTTATATATTTCATTTTTTTCTTATTTTTTCCTTCGCTTATTTTATTTAGTACTTTTTTTGCTATTTAATTCATGATGCAATAGCGGCCTTTTTTGTCGTCTTTTAAAAAGATTCGACTTATTCAATATCCCGCTTTCCGGATAAAACTGTATCCAGTGCGGCGTCCTGTTGATCAATATTGCTTGATTTTCTATAGGCTAGACAAAATTTGCTTATTGATTCATTTTTTTTACGCTTCTGATAATCGTAAACATGCCATATATGTTAATCTCTTTTAGTTCTTGCTTATTTTAAATTTTTTTTTGGTCCCTCTTTTTGGAATTTTATTTCATTTTTAGTTTATTTTAACTTATAATTCATCACGCTATATTGCTTCCCATGTCGTTCTATAATGTTATTGTGTTCTTTTCTCAGTTTTCTTAAGTTTTTCAAGTTTTCCTTGTCCTTTTCTGGACATTAGTAAATTATATGACAAAGGGCACATAACCTACATAACCGGGTATATGCAAAAGAAGAGGAATCGATTACATTCGCCTTTAAACTTTGAAGAATTAAAAAAATTTCATGAAAAAATCAGTAGCAAATTCAAGAACATTTTCAAACGCATGTTGCATATTAACTACTCGTTTAAAATTTCAGGAACAATACTGCACAAGAAAAAATATACTTCTTTCAAAATACTAGTAACAATGCAAAAAGCCTGTGAGGTTTTACGCCAGATTATCTGTATTCGAATGATACAATCACCATAAAGACATTCGATTATTCACTCAGATCTAGAGATAAATTTCTTCGTAAACCTTTAAAGAAGCGTTTATCTACAATATAAAAATGAGAAAAAAATATCCATGTATCGCAATGTACTCAGTGAATTATGTGTCATGCGTGATACACGCTTAGACGATCATGTACCTTCAGATACATGACTGACGAGGCAGATTTTTCCCACAGTAGGTTGTCATTTCTTTCTGCGATAAAGCAGTTTCCATCCAAAGATATAGAACCCGGTCTGCCCTGCTATTTACCCATAGCTGGGGATCGAATGTATTGCAATGTACTAATTAGCTAAAGTAATGCATATAAAAATATATCTTTTTTTATCTAACTAATGCATAAAATTAGACATCCACCCGTTCGCTCAATCTGCTGAATAATAATGTGTGTGAATATAACTGCAAATAAATTTAAATATTAATAAAGCTTAGATAATTTGTAAATATCTATGCAGATAATAGAAATGTTTACGGATGCACTTCCAAATATTAAATAGGCAGATGCTTGCAGCTGATCTATCATTACTCTCTCTTTAATATTGTTCTAACAACCGAATGTTGAGATAACTGGTTACCATTATTGACATAACTGGTTAACATTATTCATTAGATAAATATCCTGAATTTTCTCCAATCAAAATTAGCTGTTCTAATGTCAATGATGCTCCATGATTTGAGAGATTCTTTTTTCTCAAGCATACTCCAGAAATGAAGTGGAACTAATATATAAGATCTATTGCCGACAATCCTGTAAAAAATTATCAGGTGTTTCTATTGGTCTAAGAAGCACATAAAATCGTCTGACTGTTTCTATCTTCACATAATTTAGATTACTCGAAGTACGGAATATTGCTCCACCCTATATATATATATATATATATATATATATATATATATCAAAGTATATAATTGGTATACACGGAATGAATTCCAATAACCAACAATTACTATTCTTAAAAGATACTATACTTATGTTATAATTTTTTTATAGAGCAGGATTTCGTTGTCAAGCTTTTGAATCTTTCTATACTTCGTTTTTGATTGGTTATTCTAGCTTTTGTAACAATGTTTCCCCCTAGTGTAGGATCGTTAATTAATCTGAAACTTTTAAAACCATTTATTTTCTTTTCAACATCATCACTTGATAAGACACAGAGTGTGTTGAAACAAAATGGCTATTTTTGTAGTGATTTTATAACATACTTATGTTATAATTTTTTTATAAAAATAATTATATATATATATATATATATATATAAACTACTCTTAGTAAATTACGATATATATAAATCGTAATTTACTAAGAGTAGTTTAGATTGATCAAAAAGCCAAAATTATGGGGCAACCAATGAGGACTGAAGTCACTACTCAATCGGAATTGATCTAGCGTGACAAGCCTGCTAGCCATTACACTATTTCGAAATGGTTAACAAGGGCGAGCACGCTAACCATTACATCACGCTTAAGTACCTAATATATATAAAGAAAGACCAGTAAGATATATAATCCAGTGTTCTTATGGATAATTTTTTTTTTATTTTTACAAAACAGTTCTCAATATAAATTTACAGAGCAGAAATATTATGAGTTAATTGATTGAAAATATGTTTTTTTTCGCTACAGAATAATAACCATGTTTCAAAAATTAAAGGTAAAAACTTTGAATTTAATTATATAATTAAATTAAATGCACTAGTTCCGTTTCATCTTCAAGCGAATATTGGAATAACTTATTTTTAAATTTACTGAGTTTTAAACGCACATATAAATTCATAATTTACAGTTTCCAAGGATACAGAGAAATCCATTCATTCAGACAGGGGCTGTAGTGTGTTCATTTTTATTAACTATTGTTGTATCAATTATGAGTTACGTTCGAAAAAGAGGTTAAGTTTAGGGAGGGTAAGGGTGTAATTTTCAACGAATTCTGACATCCATTAAATGCATGGCGTCTATCATTTTTTTTTTTTTTTTTCTTATTAACGGCAAAAAGTTTTCCGGCATTTTTTTTTTTTTTTTGCTTGCATACTTAAACATTCTTTTTTACGTTTTATTTAACTAACATTTTAAAATATGTTTACTCTGAATAACTAATAGACTATATTTCTTTATAAAAAATCAAGTAAATGTAATAGAATTACTTACATTTTTTTTTCTCATCAAATATAAGTATGTATATTACCAGCTCCCATTTTTCAATTTTATTTTTAAATATTATTTAAGGGAAATTTTTGACAATGTCGGCCAAAAATAGCTATTTCATTTCTCTGATTCAGTATTTTTTTTATTTTTTTAAACTTAGTAATATATATTTTCTCATGTGTGCACAAAGAACATGGGTCATTTAATGACCTACATATTCTAGCTTTTCTTATTAATTTCCATTTTACTGCAGGTGTTTTATTTGATTCTTTTAAGTGACAGAAATACTTTGAAAGCAATGTCTGGTTTCTATATTTATTTATTCTAAATGAAGTTTGGTGTTGATTGTACTGCTTTTTGAACTCATGTCTTGTACAACCTATATGGATTTTTATGTTTTCTGTATTGCTTTTTATTAACAAAACAACAATATACAAGCTATCCCAAAAATTTGACAAAATTTAAAATGTGAATATCTGAGAATCTACATGTTCCAGGCAAACGAAATTAAATAGAATTCATTTTAAAAAAATGAAAGATTTATGTATCAAAATTTGAACAAGATATACATAGAGATGTAGATTTTATAATCGATTTCATAAAACTTCACAAATGTTCGATATATGCACCACTTGTGCCGCGACACACATCAAGTCAGTTATCTAGCTCTTTTCAAACACACTGTAGCCAGGTGAACGTGGTGGCTATTATAACAGCACATTATTATTATCAATAGCACGTCTAATTTATCTTCTTGGTAGATTCTCATTGAGAAAACTCCGAGCAGTTAATTTTTAAACGTTTTGTTAAAATTTGAGATCATTTGACCGATAATTAGCTATATGTAATTAAACTAGAAAATTTTTGTCAATTTCTGGGGTCAGATCATATTTAAGTATTAGTTTTAAATTTTAACTTGCGTCAGTACGAATAGGAACTAAATATATAGCGAAAGCGATTATGCCTTTGAATTTGAAATCAATTTTTATGTCTTGAGAATCTTTTGCAGGTTATTTAAAAAGAGAAATTATTTTTGCATTGTATGAATATTTTGGGAATAATAAGGAGTTACTGATACATAGTTTAATATTTAACCTATACCTGGGAGGAAAGTGGTGGGTTCATACCTTTCCCAATTTTATGTGCTAGGATGGCAATATAACGAACTCGAATGTGCGGGTGCTATAATGTTTAACTGCTCGAAATTGGAACTAGGATCTCCCAGGTTCAATCCCGAGTCGTTATCAATTTTACAACCGGCACAGTTTAACTTATATGATCAGCCATCTACTCACACGTCTAGCTACTGATCAGGCTTATCTTCAGGGATCAGAGTATAACCAATTTTTCAATGTGATACGGCCATTAGTCCCCAAAAAGTTGAATCCGAACGAGTAAAACAATACTTTCAGGTTAATGAAGATAAAGTCCGTCTCATATGAATTGCATGCAGATCAAAGGTTAATTCATTTTTAGTTATTTTCAAAATTGTATGTAGGTGAAATTTCCAGCGAGGATTTCTTCTTTACTGATGATGGCTAATGTTGATAAGTTTCGTAGATAAATAGATTTTAAATTCCCGTCTATATTTTATAACAGTTTATATTCTATTTAGAATCATAACCAATTCAATGAAAGCCTGCTTCAAGCATGAATATTTTTTAAGCAGTGATAACTTTTTTGTCGTAACTTGTTTGCACTAATATAAAATTTAAAAAAATAAGCCTAACACAACAAGTGTAATAAAAAGAAATCCTCTCTCCCAAAAAAAACTTTCGTATTTGTTGAATTCTCCTTTCTTTTCAATCTAACTCTTATGCGTACAAAACACCTTCTCACGTGATACCTGTTTTCGACGTTCGTGTATGGATTCCGGCAATCAGTAATGAACTATTGGAGAAGTTATTTCCCTTGCTTTCGTTTGACGATACTGGTTTCAAGGCACTGAGGCTTGATAAGCATAACTACACGGTGCCGCTTAAAAGGTACGGTTACATATTCGCAAGAAAGCAAACGAATTGTGACACACCCTGAGGTAAGAGTAAAGGTATACCGGAAATAAGATATTTTATACCATTGAGAACGAAAATATTATTTTCGGTGCAATAGGATGAAATATTCTAACATGTAATAATCACACGCAAGCAGAGTAGAAACACAAAAGACATGAGAATGCCGAGATGTCGTAATATGAGAATATTACTGATTCACTACAGCCCATAAGGGTGGAATCACTTGAAAATGTTGAAAACTTAAAAAAATACAAAATAGGAAATACACCGTTATGAAAAAACGAACAGAATATTCCCGAACTATGAAAAAAAAAATGACAGGGCCTAAAGGGTGAAATTATGTCTTATTTAAACACAGTGCACAGAGCAGGCATATATATAACAAGCTACTATCATAGGTCAGAATGAACTTTACAAATTCAAGCATTTATATTTAGGGAATCTTCCATAGAATAACTAATAGTACGTTTTACAAATGTATTTGCTATGATTCCTCTTGTGAAATTTTATTTTAGGATTTTTAATCAGAGAATAAAGAGATCCTTTTGTAGAAACAATATTTAATACGAATGGGTTTGATGTTCACATTTGTAAAACGCTTCTCGTTGTGGCTGGCCCTGGAAATATTTTTAGAGGTCAGTTTCCTAATTTGTGTTTGGGCAGCTTCCTTCAAGAGACTGAGTGTAATTGACCAATTCTACTTTACTATGGCGTCCCTGCTATAACAAACTATGATATTCTTTTATGGTTAATTCATTATGATTTAAATAGGTTGAATATGTTTAACGTTTAATTTATTTAGTTTAAAAGTTATTTCTTAAATTTTATTGTTGACTGAAACATTTCAGCTCACATTTCTTATTTGTTAAGTGAGATTCAGTTTACCATTGTAAATGTGTGTGTCTATTAAAGTGCACGTTCTTTTTTCTTTATGTGTCAGGTGACATTTACATTTATTTTGTTGAGCTAAATATTTACCAGCCCAAATAAGCAAAACTATAATGAACGACAAGAAAGACAATTGTTTTGGTGATATTAAATTTTACAATATCAGTATATATATGTGGATAATTAGAAAATGCGTGAACTTAAAACCCTTAAGATTCAGCTGTACGTTAGACGATTAAACAGGCATTCTTATGAAGAAACTGCCTTTATTTTGAAAGTAAACAGTTTTCTCATTTACACCTTTTTGTTACCTTTACTGTTATGCATATCAATGCATTTCAAACCCCTTTGCGGAAGAAAGGAGAAATAATATCATCGTAAAAATAAACTGCCGAATTCTTAAATGAAATAATCTGGCATCAGCTCAACCCATCATTTACTAGTTGAATACACCTGTACACGTATGCACAGACACAAATATAAATATCTGCCCTCACATCTCAAACACAGACGCTCATAAATATATGGCCCCTAATTTGTCTGTGTATATATATATATATATATATATAGAACAAAAACATTTTAAAGTCATTACACAATAGCTTTCGTGTTTCGACACTAGATCGTACCACTTCAGGCGATTGTTAAGTGACTGGTGATTAAATCATTTTTGAAAAATTTCAAAAGCAACGTGTTACCTCTTTTCCAAAAGATAAAATAGGTGTAAAAACCCAATGTCAGAATTACACATAGACATGGGGGTTTGTTTTGATCAATAATTAAATTTCAGATCTACGCTAAATAGAAAATTAATCTCATAGTTTGAAGGTAATGGAGTTATCTTTTTCATGACATCATTAACCGAAACTTAGAGAGGTCATTATGGAGAACATGTAAGCAACAAATGAATTGTGATTTCAGACAGATATGACATGTTCAGTTTTTCAAATAACGCTGAGGGTAGGTGGAAGTACATAATCAGGCGTAAAGTTAATTTTAAGAGGATTTTCTTTTTAATTTCCAGATACATGACCCTTCTTAAACGAAGCTTTAGATAAAATTTAAAATCTGGATCATCTATAAAAGATGTAAGTAATACTAACTGGATGGAAATCACACGATGGACAAGTTGATGTATTTTGTAGAAATATTCTTACAATAAGTCAGACATATATCAGAAGGTTTGGCTACGGATTTGCAGTTGTCCCCAATTCTAGCGGACATACTAATGGAATACTTCGAAGAAATGGCTTTAAAAAAGGCATCACTAAAACATTATTGCGGGAATATTTAGATGACACCAAAATCTATTCTCATCAGGTGATTGCCAATACTTGTAGAGAATGTGAACTCAGTTCCCAGTGAAATAATCAATTGGATTTATTAGCTAGGGCAGAGATGGTTGCCAAGGCGTCCGTATATCACAAGAAAACATAAAGCGAAGAAGACCTTAAATTCAGTTCCGTGCAACATAAAGAAAGGTACCAATCGTTCCCAAAAACGGCATTAAAATTTCATAAGTTGTAACACATACACATAGAAATAAGAAATTTATAACCTTCAAAATATTCTTTATAATATCTACTACTCTGCAAGTATAACATCAGCTTCTACAGGTATAAACAGAATGGTTATGAAGAACGTAAGGTGTAACCTCAATGTTTTATTGATGGTGGGAGAACAAATAGATAAGCACGTCAGACGACATTTATTTCCATAACTTCAAACAATTAACCTAAATTATCGTGCCCTTTTTTTAGATACACTTGTAATATTTAGAATTCAATATGGAAGCCATGTATAGCATCAATTTGTTAGAATTACCGAAACTGTCAATTGTCTACACTCAAATCATTTGATGAATGGTTAAGAATGGCTTCGAGCGAATGAAGCCTGTATGTCTCAGTGAAGACCATTCTTTTTCGAACCTTTTCGTACTATATAAGTAAAAACATAAAATATTGCCAAATAACAAAGACTGTATCACTCGATGACCCTCAGTAGCAGCAACAAAAAAACTGATAGCGCCTGTGATTCAAAGATAAAATCATTATATAATCAAGTTGTTGATTTTCTACACTACATCAAATAGAAGATTTGTAAGATAGAACCCCATCAATAGTGAAAAGATTGATAAGTTATCGGATTTCGGCCGGTTTACATTGAGGAGACGAAAGCACATGCGCAAAGCTCCCAAATTGTCAAGTGTCTGCAACCAACGTCTGACGTAAATATCCAGCCGACTCTTCCTTTTTTGTGCAATGAGGGAGGTGCTGCTACAGAATTGTAATCCCTGGGACAAATCTTCTCTTATTTATTTGTCGTGTTCTGTTCAAAGACAAAAACACAAGTTAGAGATGAAATGTAGTCTGTCCACTCGAAAGGAGATATAATTTTATCCATAACAGATGGCGAAAGAGTGAAGAAAGCTGTAACATGAGTAGAAATGGCTGCCCAGTTAATGAATTCCGAATGTGCACCTACATGTAAATGTCTATTATTACCATTACAATTGAAGATGAAGAGAACAGAGACTACACTTTGATCTTAATCCAATGTCCAGAAGATAAGAAAAGCGTAACTGATGTAGAACTGAGTGTTTGGTTATTGAATGCCGAATGTTTCTTTTAAAGAAACGGTTAATAATACCAAAATCATATGACTAGATTTGCTTCACTTTCATAGAAAATATATTTAGCAATGTCTCCAATATTGCTACGTTATTTATATATTTAAAAGTATTCAATTGACGTTCTTTTCAGTAATACACTGGCAAGTGGATGACAAGTGAATGATCCCAATTCATATGAGCAGTTGCTTTGACTGAAAAGAATGAATCAGTGAATTTATAGATCAATATGATGAAAATCTTTCCTCATGCAATCAACCAGGTTTTAGGACATACACATTGACCACAAAATGAAAATATCTGATAAAAATAACCAATTTTATGTTTGGTACGGAAAAAAAGAATCAAAGTGTTTTGTTTGGTAAGAAAAAAATATTTTACTGACATTTTTCCTATCTTCATGGAATAAAACCGTTCCAATGAGTCTAAAATGGTTTGACGTAATCCTGACTGTGGGAAACCAAAGACATTTTAAATCGTTTGACATCGATCAATAGAATCTTTGCATCTCTCGATGTTTTTACATATAATCCTTGGATTGGCCTCAGAGATTTCTGCAATAGCTTTTATCGATAAGAAAGAACATCGTCTTATCTCCCGTGTTTTATAATGTACTTCGATAGAGGACATTTATCTAAGATCTACACATGAAGTCTTAAGTGCATACAAACCGCTGTGAACTTTTATGCAGGTAATCACAAATATGCAGCGTAGCAAGTGTTTGATATTATATGCAACATCCAAATATCCGGTTGTAGTGACCTATCTGCAACGATGAATGAAAAAAGCTTATTCTTCATTCAAAATCTATTTGTTTTTGTTTTATTGTTTTTTTTGTTTGTTTGTTTTTTTGGTTTTTTTCAAAATCCTGTTTTGGATTCGATGCGAGAATTTTTTTCAGATTTTACTTAATAAAACAATTTTATTGTAATTTGATTTAACTTTATTCAAAAAGTACGAACTTGTGAATTTACTAAAACAAAGTAACTATTAAAAAAGACGAAATGTACTCAGTAATTAGAAGAATTTAGAAAAAGCTATTGTAGTCATATTCTCAACTGAAAATTAAGTCAAGTACTATCATGTGTGGAAATATTGTTTTTATTGTTATGTTAAGGGATTCAACCATTTTCTTTTGATTTCTTGATAAATTTATGTACGTTGGGTGGGGAGAGTAGTAATTCTGTTTCTATTCTAATTTCCTATTGTCTTTTACCTCTATACATATTGTCTTTTTCTACACGTTAACTCTGGGAATTTTTCACATATATATATATATATATATATATATATATATATATATATATATATATATATATATATATGTATATATACACTATGAATCCGGCAGTGTGAAATACTGCGATTTGTAAATAAAAGAATATCAGACAAACTGATATTTGAGACAGAAAATTCAATGAAATAAGAAAAGTCTAAACACATCCGTACTGCTTTAAAATAATCAAACTCCACTATAATAATGTCTAGACAAAAAAAAACACCGGCTGAGTTACCGTAGTTGATACGTAAATGTGCTCAATAAACCAAGTAGCAAAAAAATTAGAAACCTAAAGAGCCAGAACCTATCTACCACCCTAGACAAATTTTAAAACATATCCATAATGCCATTATTAGATTATCTACCAATTATTCTAACATCAACATCTTTGCTCAAAGCAAGGACGATTATGAGTTGGCGCTAAATAATAGTTGTTATAAAGTCAAGCTTGTGTGTAAACCCACCGATGAAACATTCGATGTACGTAATAGGGGGAAGAATAGGGCAAGGCAAACTCTATGGTTCACACTGCCATATAATATGGCCGTAGCTAATAAATTACGGAAGGAATTCTTTAGATTATTAAAGAAGAATTTTCCCCCATCGAACAACCTATACAAAATAAGTAACAAAAATACCGTTAACTTAAGCTATAGTTGCATGCCCAACATTGGAAATGTGACCAATAAAAGCAACGCTAAAAAATAAACAAACTATTGAGTCGCCAAATGCAACTGCATTAAGAGGTCCGCTTGTCCCAATAAAATGCCAGTATCAATGCATACTCTATAAAGTGGAGGTGTATAGCAACAGACCTAATAATAGCAATAGTTGTAGTACTAGTACTTGTAGTAATAATAGTAGTAGTAGTAGTGATAAAAGCGTATACGCGGGTTCTACACAAGGACCTTTCAAAAAGGATATTACACTCATGGAAATAGTTTTGCATACTAAATATGTAGGCAATGTACGATTTTATGTTACTATGTGTAGAAAATTAAAAAGAAGCTAGGTATAGATCCTATATTAAAATGGGAGTTAGTAAAAAAATTCATAAAGATAAGGCAGGTGATATTTCCCGCTATTTATGGAGGAAAAAATAGATAACGCTTCTTATAATAACACTAATGAATTACTCAGCCAGAAATCTGAAATACTAGATGGTTGAATTCATTAAAAATTCCTGGTTACTTGGCTTCTTGAATTTGTTTTTTTTTTTTTTGTTGTTTTTTTTTATGCTAATGTTTTATTAATTATGGCGGGCGCTTTATCAATAAAATGTCGTTTGTGCCAACGCTATTTAGTCAGAAATGTCATGATGATCCGATAGGTGACACCTAGGCAGATATAGCTCTTTAGGTCTCTCTCTGTATCTCTCTCTCTATATATATATATATATATATATATATATATATATATATATATATATATATATATATATGATTTATCAACAAAATTATTACTTTTCTTATTTATAGACCTTGACCTTAAAAAAGCGCATTTAAAATAAGATTATTCCTTAATTGCTGCATCAATAATAATAATGATACATAACATCTTACGATTTGTTCAGTATCTTCATAAATGACAGTGATTTTGAACAGTTTTGTGAAAGTAATTAACGCCTTGATCCTTTATTGTCTCCCTCGTGCAAATGATTCACATTCACTTAATATGCATAATAGAAAAATAATATTTCTTAAAGATTATTAAAATTTATTTCACGATAAGTATAAACTCATTCTTAAAATGGGAACTGCGAATCCCCGGTAGTTTTATGTTTATACCAACTTGATGTAATATGCGGGATTACTTATAATGATTTAAATAAAGCCACATTCTTAATTGTAACATGCCAACGGAATATTTTAATAATCAGACGTATATAAAATAACTGATATTAATTATAAATTCTAACTATAACAAGTGTAAAAAGTTAATTATCTAGGTAGTGTTTAAGTAGAGGATGGAAAAGGGTTCACTGAATTCCAAAGATGCATTCCGTGAGCCAATGAATGTGTTAAGGAACAGGGAGAGGTAAATCGACTTCAGAATCCAGAAGGGTGAGGTGAATAATATATTGGAACTGCGAGCGATGACGAAATTTTAGAGAAAATGGTAAAAAAAGGATACATATAATTCGAAACATAATAACATTCACAAGATTGAAGGCAAGAGAGACAGAGGAATGTTGTACATTACCTATCTAATGAACTTGTGCAAATGTTTGGCAAGATAATGGATTAAGATAGATAGCACAATATCAAACCTTACTAAGATCTATAGTGGACGGGAAATTGTAGGGCGTCATCTTCAGCTAATAGCTTAAAGAAAAGACCGTAAAAGTAAAGCAAAAAGCTGATTTCTACTGTAAAATTTAAGAAAATATCAACTGATTATAACAGGAGAGTTAACGAAAGAAGATTGCTGGTCTGACCAAAATATAGCAGATTAGTTTCGGCAAAGTCTTTTGTTCTCAAAATTGTGACTGGCTTTCACGTTGAATTAATCTCGCTTTATATACCGTTGTGCATTTCTGGGAACATTTGAGGCAAAAGACTTATGACGTTACCTCTGTTTTAGTATACCTTCCCTATATTAGCAGATAGTTTCTAAGAGACACTTCAGGATATGTAAACCTTATTAGTTGAAGAATTATTTATTCTGTACAACAATTTTCATTAGTGACATTGTCGATGCGTTTTCTTTTACTTTTCTCAAAAAGTAATAAAACAGTTTTGAAAATCAAGTATTAATCATAGTTTCATTAACTGGGAAATTCCTGTACAAATGTCTATATTTTATCATTTTCCCGATGTCTACTACAACTTTTATGGCATCTATGTCAATAAGTGGAACAGACAAAAGTTTATTATACATATTGGTGACTCTAAAATCAAATGTCGTCTGTTTGGTCTGATAAAAGAAAGTGGGATGCAAATATATTGAAGAATAGACAAAGATGACATTTAAAGAATAAACTACATATAATGAAAGCTACACATGCCCTTAGAAATTGAAAATGTTGATTCATTCTTTTTTACGCTTTATCAACAATTTGCAGCTTATTTGAAGCCAGGCAACATGTTTTTAGATTGCCGATTTTTTGAGAAAATAATTATTTAGTGATATATTTATTAATATTATTTAATATTAATTAAATAATTAATATTAATATTAATTTATACATACATATATTTATACGTATCTGGGGATAGAACAGCTGGGTTCATAAATATTCTAATGGGATTTGCGTGTAGGCAAATATAACGATCATAACGGGAATTAGAACACGAGTCCATCCATTATCTTAGCCATTATCCATCACACCACTCGCACATCCAAGCTTACTGAACCTAGTATTCTCCAGCGGACAACCATTTAGGTACTGACCAGACTCGACGTTGCTTAACTCCTGTGATAGTACAGCCTCTGAAGAAGGATAGAATAATGAACTAATATGTAATATCTAATATTCTTTATGTACTATTCCGCATATTTATTAGAAAGGAAGAATATATTTGAAATGATAGAGACGTTCTGCCAACTAATGATGATAATATTATATATATTGTTTTTTTACTACGGGTTGTATGAGATAAAGGGATGGTTTAAATAGAAATCTGTATAAAATTAATTAGTATTAAAAACAGCGACAGCAGGGTTGTTCGAGACACATATTGAGAAAAGAAGACTTGTGGAATTCAACACACATATAAATGATCCAAATCAATGGAAATAGCGGGTAAAATTGTGACATGGCAAACATCTCAATGACAAAGACGAGGAAATAATACTTAAATTAACAAAATTCACACAGCTGCACAGAGAAATCGTCGCCCATAGTTAGACAGTATATTCCACAGAGATAAATATTAACCAACATCCTACATAACAATTAAGAAACATCTCGCATTATTTACATTACTCGAACTGTTATCCTCATATTCATTGCCATATTCTCAACGATTCGACCGTTATATGTTCCGGCCTTCGTCAGGCGATTGGAATTTCGAAATGAACCCTTTACTTCGTCAACTGGGGCAGATTGTTCTAGTTCAACGTGCCATGCCTCTTCCTGATGTGTCAGTTATTTCCCTTTAAGTCAACACTTGAAGATGCATGGCACGCGGAACTAGAACAATATACACTAGTGGACGAAATAAAGGGTTTGGTTCGAAATTCCAATCACTTATTGAAGGCTGGAGTTTAAAACCGCCGAAACGTGTGTGAATATGGCACTAATGATAAAGAAAAACATTCCGAGCAAGGTAAATAATGCAAGTATTCATGTTACCTCATCTCAGAATTATAAAATTATATTAGAAACCTCTCGCTTGCATTTTCAATTTTAAAGCTTTTTCGGATGTTTAAATCAAAATTGTTGTAGGATTAATTGTACCAACAATAGTAGCTGTACATAGATATTTGTGCTTTAAATCAAATTATGCATAAGTAAACGCAGTCAATAACATTGGGCATTCTGCGTAAGACGATAAACTACGTCCAACAGCAAGGCCTCTGATCAGGAGGCTTTGAGGAGCATGGAACCACCTCTTAATTGCTGGTGTTCCCTCACCCGTGCTGGTAGCACATGTTATGGTCCCAACTATGGGCCAATACTTAACTCCCAAAATAGAATCAAGGCACTGTGAAATTGTAAAAATACGTTTTAATACCAGCAATGAATTTTTGAGGAAAAATGTTACCAACAATCCATTTTTGAAAGAAAAATTATTACCAGCAATAAATTTTTTTAAATAATTATTACCCTCAATACTTTGTTACCAGCAAAATATTTTTGAAAGAAAAAATATATTAGCAGTAATAAACTTTTGGAAAAAATATTACCATCAATAAAAATCTTGTCGTGATTAAACAAACCATTGAGTTTGATATGCCGTAAAACAAACCAAACCAAACCAAGAAGCTAACAACCAATAGGAAGAATAAATGTTAGTATATTTGTAATTGAGGAAACTTCACGAGTAGAAATAATATTAAGATTTTTTTATTCGTAGGAGGTCGATAGTGCTGTATTAAATATCCTGGTTAGTAACGAAAACTAAGAAAATGGCGACAAGTTAAGATAAGCAGGAAATTTCAAAGGAAAACTTGAAGAATCACAGGCAAGAACATATAGAGAAACAAGAGTCGATTAAAATGAAAGAAAATGTCGAACAAAAAAAAAAAACACAAACCGAATCTAAGGTAAAACTGATATTACAGCACAGAACGAATCATTTTGCTTCTGTTATATGTGTCGTGTGTCTTCTTGATGGTAGCGCAATTCCTTTATCTAAACTTTCAAAAATATTTTCCCTCTTGCTATCCCTCCCAGATCATGTTCTACCATAGATTTTCTCACACTCATTTGGTAGGGTATTCGCAGTTTCTCATTGTCCCTTTTAACTTCCGTAAGACATGTGAATATCCAATTCTACACGCCCTCTAACGATATTATGAGTTTAAGAAAACTTTTTTTTCTAATTTGGAATAGAAGTTTACTTTTTGTATCCATTTTTAAATGGTTCATCATTGCTCACATGTTGAATTCTCAGCAGTCTTCTATAGAATCACATGCCAGAGGAAAATATGGAAAACTTTAAAACATGCTTACAAAATAAATACGAAAACGTTCAGTTAAAACATACAAATAAATACAGGTCCCAGGACTAAAAGCGTCCTGGGTATGACGATAAACTACATCCACGTCCTGGGTATGACGATAAACTACATCCGCGTCCTGGGTATGACAATAAACTACGTCGAACGGCAAGAAAAAAATAATGTTGCCAGCTAAACGTTTTTGAAAAAAATAATGTTGCCAGCTATACGTTTTTGAAAAAAATAATATTACCAGCTATACGTTTTTGAAAAACAAAAAAAAACAAAAAAAATAATATTACTAGCTATACGTTTTTGAAAAATAATATTACCAGCTATACGTCTTTTGAAAAATAGTACTACCAGCTATACGTTTCTGAAAAAATAATATTACCAGCTATACATTTTTGAGAAAAAATATTAACAGAAATAGATTTTTGAAAAGCAAGAATATTACCAGGAAAAAAATGAAGTTGTCGACATGAAATGATCTATTGAGGTTGATATGCCGTAAAACAAACCAAACCAGAAGTAAAAAGAAAAGAAATAAATTATTACGTACTAAGAATATATAGCAGATTGGAAATATGATACAAAAAATATATTTATACATATATTTGTTCAGATTGTTCTCCTCGTCGAAAGAATTGCTCCAAAAGATCAAACACAAACAACATCTGGTCACGAAAATTCAAATCAACATATTTCACTAACGGAAAAATAAAACAAAACCAAAATGTGGGAATATATCTTTCCGGAAAGTTTGTAGATTTTATCAAAAGCATCAGTTATATCTAGCAAAAGGTTCATAGATGAAAAAATCCAAATAATTGTGAAAAGAATTCCTGGGTTTGCGTCAGTAGTTCAACATTGATGAATGCTGGCGAACTGCGTGGCTACTAAATAGTAGAACGAGCATCCGAACGAAAAAGGGGAAAAAATCAATGCATTACCGAAGAATAGAAAGGAATGAAAACGAAAGGATAATATATTGGTTCATGGTTGGCTGATTCGAGGTTGTATGATCACGGAGATAATCCGTCTAGGTTGGAATAGGCCTTCAGGTTCACCTCTAATGTCGGTCGATCAATCAGTACATACTGAGTCAGTTATATAATTAATGAAGACTTCAGGCGACAACTGGGAGTTTTGGAAAATTGATTTTTATTTAGTAATACTTAATAAGTCAGAATCAGTTCCTTTAATGTCGCTCTATATTTATTGATTAATTTATCAACGTATATACGCATGTGCAAATATATCAATAGCTATCGTTGTTTTTACCTCTAAAATGACATTTATGTTAATAAGAAATGATGCCTGAAAAAATAATTCAAACCTATCTATCTATCTATCTATTAGGCTGTACACACACACACACACACATATATATATATATATATATATATATATATATATATATATATATGTGTGTGTGTGTGTGTTTGTGTATGCGTGAGTTGTTAAATATATATATATATATATATATATATATATATATATATATATATATATATATATATATTATTAAATATAACAGAAAAGGAATGTCTGCTCTGTCTAATCCGTTCTAGTGTCCGTATGTTTGTTTTACTTTCGTGTGAAAATAAAGACAAAAATTGTTCAACATTGAATATTGTCTTATTAAGTTGGCCCTTGATTTATGCTTTCAGCTCACATGAGCCATCTTCAGAGTGGTCATATGGACATTTTAACAAAGGTATTCTCTATCGAAGATAATATTTTGTTATGTTGACATAGAAGGTAATTATGCAATAATAATGGAGTAACAGACGCAGTTCCTAAGTTCAAGATGCGGTTCTATGACACCATAGCACGCGAGAGGCCAAAATATTAACATCAGAACCATATGACTAGATGCAATATAATGACTAGTTTGAAATGTAATTTTGTTGAGTGTGGGTTGCTTTGTTTTAATATAGATAGTCTCCAATATCAGAAGGTTCTTTTTACTGTGCGTATGAATGAGTATTATTGTGATATCAACTAATATCTACTAATATGTAAACGGCTATGTTTTTTCGAAGAAATGTTGTTTAATATAGCTAAGATCAGAAAGGTTACAGGTAAATCTACAGGAGAGCGTGGTTGTAGTAAAACCAATATATGTAGTGGGTTTATCATCAGTATCAGAGATACAATCTCTGAACAGGTATGTACATTGATACACTACATTTTTTTTCTTGTAAAGGATTTAGTCATGTGTTTGTAGGGTTATTAGAGACTATGACGTCAATTGTTTTAATTTTTTCATAGTATATGATGAGCTTAAATTGTTTATTATTATTAATGGTTCTAACATTTCTAACTTTTATGTTTTTGTCTTTAATTTCACTTGAAATTAAAGCAAATATATTAACATTAAAACGGCTCATAATCTTATATAACAGACATTAATTTATGATATATTTAACAATATATGTTTCAATAATGATCTGCAACCACAATACACTAAATTCAAATATATATATATATATATATATATATATATATATATATATATATATATAGATATATATATATATATATATATATATATATATATATATATATATATATATATATATATATATATATATATATATATATATATATATATATATATATATATATATATATATATATATATATATATATATATATATATATATATATATATATATATATATATATATATATATATATATATATATATATATATATATATATATATATATATATATATATATATATATATATATATATATATATATATATATATATATAGATATATATATAGATATATAGATATATATATATATATAGAGAGAGAGAGAGAGAGAGATAGATATATATATATATATATATATATATATATATATATATATATAGATAGCCAATCCCTGTTGCAGATGCTTGCTCTGGCGCAATATATATATATATATATATATATATATATAGATATATATACAGATATATATATATATAGATATATATATAGATATATATATAGATATATATATATATATATATATATAGAGAGAGAGATATATATATATATATATATATATATATATATATATATATATATATATATATATATAGATAGCCAATCCCTGTTGCAGATGCTTGCTCTGGCGCATTTGATTTTATTCAACACCCACAGAGCCAACCCGTGGTTTTTACTGCAACTATGCTGAGCAGACCGTAGTCACATTTTCTGGGAAAGATCATATTATGAAGCGGGACCAACAATTCGAACAAAGCCATCACGCTCATGCCCTCAGTCACGATGACGTGATTTCGTGCTAGCACTTATCTAGTATGAATTGTGGTTAAAACAACAAAAATACGATGACTTGTGACTTCGGTCCCAAGTGTTACGTCTATGCAATTTCAATCACAAGTCTTTGGTCAACCAGTGGCATTTTCCAAAGGTGATGCATGCTGGGATCGACCCCTCCAATACATCATAACATCAGGAAGTCACCTTCCTGACAAATCGACTATGATGAGATTCGAACTAGTGTCTCGTGGCCAGAATACGAACATGCTAAACACTCGGCTACGTTCTCATGGTGCACGTATAGAGAACTGGACTACATCTTTGTAAAAAAACATCAATATCTACTCCTCATTTTGTAACTATTTTCGCTTATCGGTCTGTTCATTTGCTTTTGTAATATATTTTTAATTGTAAAGTGACTTTATGGACACCCTGTATATATATATATATATATATATATATATATATATATATATATATATATATACAAATGATTTCATTTTAGTGGTGAAGATTTTGTGCAGAACTTTTTGAAGGGCTGGATACATCGACTGGGTGCACTATGTACCACAATGTCTCCAAACAACCCTCTGTAAGTTTCTGAATTCAGAGTTGTTCTTTTCCTAGACCTGTTGCAATCCAAGTCTATAGAGCCCAGTCTCGCCTGCTAATTACCTATAGCTGGAGTGAGAAGTGGATTAATACTTTTCCCAAGGTTATTAGCACGTCAGAGAAAATTATGGATTCGACTGGTATATATATATATGTCGCAGCGCCGACTGTGACGTCCCTAAACAGCACCAATTTTGACGTCCTCGCCGCGGCGCCAGCTGTTCGCTCCTCGATGCTCCGTACGGGTGTCGCTGCTCCAAACGTGACGTCCGCCTGTCGCGTCAGTCGTGTTGTCTCGTCCTGTGACGACCAACTGGCTTGGTATCGGTCACGGCACCCAAATGTGACGTTCTAACCTTTTGGTGATTCGGGTGGGAATCTGGTTAGATTTGATATCAGCCTCGTCGTTCCCAACTCGCTTCCAACGCCTGGTTACCAAGGTAACTGCATTGATCTCCACTCTGCCTACCCACGTTGTGAATTGATCTTAGACAGACGAGATCAAACAGTGGTTGGGGCCGTAATGCAAACTGAGTTCAACGGGTGATACTACACAAATATGCATAAAAGAAAATAAAATGAAAACTCAAAAAGTTCAAAGTATCAAAGAAAAAGGTAACAAACTTTATGTCTAGTTGTTCGATACATAGGACTGCATCTATCTCCCGACCCGTTCTGTGGATTGTGACACGTCGTTTTCCGTTAGGCAAGTTTTTAACGCTTCAAGTTGTTTGCTCTCTAAGAAATTGGCGTTTCGGTGTGTCTTTGGACGAAAGTCGAAAAGAAAACTTTTTTCGGTGGTCTGGTTCTGAGTCGCTCTTCAAAATAATTGTTCTTGGGTTGAAGAGGAGTCCGGAATTTTGCGTGGATCTTGGTCAGCTGAACTCACTGGAACTGCTGGAACTCAACTCTGGAAACTCAACTCTTCGCTGGAGCCCGAACTCTGATTTCTGCCTGTTGGGGCCTCGCTTTTATTGACGCCGACCAAAACCGGGGTTGGTCTGTCGGCGTCGGTAGGTTCCTCGATAATTTTAAATACATATCCACCTCTTTTATTTCTGGTTAGGGATTTTCCACTCTTTTCCATTTTGGGGGAACCTTTCCTTACTCCCACTTTCTCACCATACTTCAGAGGGCGTGAACTGCCATCCCCACTTCTTCGTATCAGCTTCTCATACTTATACTCTGGATGAGGCGTCGACAGCCTCCTTCGTGCGTCACGTGATCACCACTTGACCAATGATGTCTTAGTCGGGCGTGAACAATCCGCGGCTTTGTTTCGGGGAAAAAAAAATATCTAGCTTAACTAAAAAAAAATTTTCTCTTCTCTTTCCCTTTTTTTCCGCTTTAATCGCCGTTATCATTTTTCTAGCTGCAAACGGACAATATGACAACTCTTGTCCTACACGTGGTTTTTGTCAGGTATTCTATCGCTAATTATCAAAATGGGTGGTCTTCTCAACACGGCCTCAAAAAAGAAATATCTCTAAAGTTTCAGTCACTCTGTCGCCTCCCAGGAAGAAGAAAAAACACTTCTGGGTCCCCATTCATTTTCCTTCGGTACATATTTCTGATAACATAATTTTATTATCGCAGGCCAAAGTTGTTTCGTCGAAAAAAAAAATCAGTCAGCGGACACGGTTTGTGTGGCTTTTAATTTTTCATATCTACCCAAAGTCCTGTAGTTACACCTGTGTTTTGTCAATTATCAAAATTAACGTTTTCAATTGAATTTTTCGTTGGCCAGTCGACCAGCCGTTTTGTTTCCGTACTCCTAGATAACGCAGCCGTTATCAAAACACATCTGATTCTTTCTTTCTTTCACTTTTCTTTTTACTCAGAATTTCCCTGTCGTTGTAATGACACCCTTTTCGCCATTTGTTACTTATCAATATTTTCATTGTCTCTTAGCCGTGTGTGTGTCTGCTTATCACCCACGATTCGTCTCGCCTTTCTTTCTGCCTTCTTTTCTTTCTTTTCCTTTCTCTGCCTCGTAAATGGTGCCTCACATTGCTTATCAGCGTGTCAAGACGTCCGGTTGGCGTTAACTAGGGTCGAAACCTGGCTGAATTTGTCCGTATGTTAACAATACACGTATTTTTGGAAGGGGGATATGAGAGTGTCATAGGCGAAAATAAACCGGTTTAAAAGAGGACGATATAATAAATACTGAGCCAATGTCACAGAACCTGAAATACAAATTATGGATGAATTTTATAAAACTTGTGCAAAAATAAAATAATCTTAATAATTTTTTTATTTTTTTCAACTCGGAAAATTTCGGAAATGAATTATAATTACCATCTGTCTTCTTCGGATCATTATGTACATGGGAGCTGTAATATTCTATACAGCCGACATTACTCAGATCCCTTCAGGTAATATTGAATCATGATTCTTCGTATACCTGGTTACTTCATTCTACAATATTTCTGTTCAGCTAGAAATCCTCAGCTTTAATCATCTCATTGTCGTTTGTCCGTTTTTTCCACAGAATCAGGTCGGTAAACCGACTGACAGACGCATCAATAATGCATTTGGTCTCGTGTAGAAAATAACTATAAAGAACAATGGGAAGAGCAACAGGTAAATCATTTTACATATAACAAGTAAAATGAAAATGCTTGTCGAAATAATATGGCGTATAATAAGGATTATTAATTAACAATGACTATTAAAAATAAGATACATCTAATATGTATTAAAATGCACGCAGATGTAAATTAAATTTATTAATTCAATACACTATCTAGAGCTTGCGTATTGTTTGAAACGTCTACCACAAATGTTAATTCCTTGAGTCGAGTTAAAGGTCACATCTTCGAATGCAATATTTTGGCAATCATCCCAACAATAAATAGACATTGATAATAGATAATTATGTATTGCCTACAGGTACTGGACGTCAGTATCCTGGCCCCGTTAAAGCTTTTATTTCGAATGTTAATTTTCATGAAAACATCCCTCTCACAAGGACAAGTAGTCTTAGGCTTTCTATTGCAATTTTCCATTATTTTCCTTCTTTTCTACCCTAGGCCTTTTATACATCGGTAAATTGGCACGTAAAAATGTTAAATTGTCTCGCCCTTTCATACTCGAACTCTTCAAAAAAAATCAATGATTTTCATCGTTTAACTAAGCAATTTATGTCTTCTGGGTAAAGGCAATGAACGAAACTAAAACTTGAATCTATTGTTCAAATTGCACAGACACTTTTTAATATTGAATCAACAGGCTGTTTTAGGTCATACTTAAATTGGATTATTTTTAAGCAACTGATTTAACACAATTACATTGAATGATTGATTTGCTTTTACGATTTACCAAACATTTGTAGGTTATCTGAAACCGAAACATTTTAGGATTTTAAGGATGACCATTTTTGTTATTTGTGAGTGAACATTGTTTAAATATTTTCTCACACATAATGTTTATTCTCAGATTCAAGTCTTATAATGTTAACCCAGAGATGGAGGGAGAAGTAGTAGATTCATACTTTCCCCAAAGTTATTTACATGTACGTGAATGTAATGCACGCGGTTGGAAATTGAAACCGGCTTTCTGGCTTCTCATTCCGAGACTCTATCCATTGAACCTCCCCATCATGAAAGCCGACAACACCTGTATTCCCAAGCGGTCTCCCTTCTAGATACCGACTATGTTCAACGTAGCTTAACTTCGCTGATTTGATGCGAAACTGTTCTGTAACGAGATGAGGCGTATGACAAACAGAATTAGTGGCTAGAAGAGATTTGATATGTTTGATGACTCTCTTCCTGCCTGTCATGTAATCGTATTCATATTATAAGACGATTATAACGTAACACATTCTAACTAATATATTGCTCTGTACTACGAGAGAAAAAAATTCAAATTTCTTTAAAAAATGGAAGGACATATGGATCAGACATCACAGTCCATGGAATCTAAAATAATTCTTTCTGATTTCATTTTCGTATTTACTACTTTTTAATCTCGTAATTATCAAAAGCTGACTCGCGTAATTAAGCCATGTTTTCTTGTGATCTGCTCCCTTTTTTTAAATTTCTTGAAGCCTCAATATTATCCTGAGCACTGACTCAAAAATCAGAACGCTAAATTTGTACATGGTCTACTAACTTTAATATTAATAAGTATTTCAGCTTTATCAATTCAAGCTATATATCAACTTATTATTTTCTTTAATTCTTTATTAGTTTTGCGTTTGTTTAATGTTTTATTCATCATCACCAATGGTACTTTCCTACCGAGTGAAACTCAATGTTAACCTAATACGTTATATGGCCTCACATGTTGTTCATTTCGTACGTAGTAACAGTTTCATCAATTGTGAAAGAAATTGGATGGCAACTTCCTATTCTTTGCCATATTCGTCTATATTCTATCCCCCTCACTCATAGTTCTGCCGTCCATTTTCACAATTTTGTTAGGAAGGAGAGTCGCTCTTTCCTTCAGTCCATCTCCTTATGTCAAGTGAGTTTCAATTTTTACAAGATTTTTTTTGCATCAATATATGGACTAGAGATTTCACTTGTCTCTTTCTTATAATCTCATAACAAATGTAAGGAAGGCTTCTATGAGGATTAGGCCGAGATCAAAAATCTCTACTTGAAAGCCTCTTTTTACCTGGGCATAATACGCCAGTGAGAAAAGGCTCATCTTCCACAAATAACATTTGGACATAATGTAATCTGTACGCTGATCTTTATGCCTTCCAGTCATGTTTGCAATTTTAATTCAGCTTTCGTTTGTACACCTGCCACATATTGTAATGATCAACGCAAGAGTTATTCAAACTGAGTTTTCAGAAAATGGTATATTGTAATACTTTGTAGTGAATCCAATGACAGCATGTCTATTCCATATACTACTATAGTCTTTGAATTTACTGCGTCTATTAGTAATGATATCTTAGTAAGTCTCTCATCGGCTTCCATTATATTCGAAGATCTTTCGAAACCATTTTGATTTGTTTATGGATTCTCTCCCCTAAATCATTACCATGAAACCATAATAAATCTTAAATCTTCGATAATATTCAATAAAGTGTAGCCAATAATGTTACATATAACTGATACTATCCTAATTCACATTGTTTTATTTTTATTCTTTGTGTTTAAGATCATATATTTTTCAGGTTTTAACTCTGTTTGTTTGAATGTTATTTGTTTTCGATATTATAATATCTATCTTATTAATATTCTATACGTTGCTAATTGTTGATTGCAAATCGTAACTTTACTTCTATTGCATTGTTCGATTGAAATTTAAAATCTCATAGAATTTTACTTTTTTATATAATCTAGGAACGTTTTCGGGTTGTGTCTATGCAACACTTTTGTATGATCAGCCCCATGTTATTTGTATAAAACCAATTGGATCGCTGATCTAAAAAATGTCATTAAATTTTTTAATGTTGCTGATCAATTTTTTTCAAATATTATATAATTATTTTCGCTTCAGTCGTCTTTATTCAAGTTCCTTTTAATGCAAAAAGGTGATCATATTTACTGACATTGAACTTCCTCAAATTTTGAGTAATTTGTTTTAATCTCTCCAGCTCCATCACTTCCGTTTTATATCTACTTAAAATTTTATTTTATTTTTACAAAATATTTTATATTGTTTGCTCGTCCTTTTGTCTGCCAGAATATTTCAGCAGTGTACGCTTCAACCTTATTCACGTATCTGTTGTATTTTGGAATGTTGCTAAATCTTGTTATAAAAGTCAAGATTTTGAAGATATCGAAGGAAAACCGGAATGTACACGGCCTAAACATTATAGAAAAAAACAAAATAAGAGAGGAAACACGAAATAAAATTTAATTATT
This sequence comes from Acanthosepion pharaonis, assembly GCA_903632075.3. Taxonomy (NCBI): domain Eukaryota; kingdom Metazoa; phylum Mollusca; class Cephalopoda; order Sepiida; family Sepiidae; genus Acanthosepion; species Acanthosepion pharaonis. Next base: position 834,699 of record CAHIKZ030000125.1, on the reverse strand, counting down.
TTATATTCGCTAAAACTGCTCTTACCAAAAGACATACTTTTAATGAATCGAAACTTAAAAATAAAAGAAAAATGAACTATTTACAAACCAAAAAGGGATGAAAGCTCTGGATATTTCCATAATCCCAACCAAGAAATATCGTTTATAATTTCAATGTGCGTAATCTTAACATGTAAAAAAAAAAAACGATTACGTTCCATTTTTAATTCTTTTTCTTGTAGAGCGATGAATAATCCACAGCCTGTCTTGTCTTCTGTCATTATAAAGAATAAAATTAAACCATATATATCAAATTTTTCAAGATTCCAACTACAGAAAAATTAATTCCCCATTAATCTAAATGGCTACATATTGTCCAGCCTAACTCATTTCCAAACAGGCCGGAGGTCACTTCACTTGACCCCAAATTATCCCTGTCGAATCCCAAAATAAATATTATCATGTATTATATCCCCAGTTTTATGGAAATTAATAATAAATAAATAATTAATAATAAATAATTCTTAATATTTTTTTCTATTAGGTTGTACGTTATGTATCGTTAATGATATCGCTGATCTCAATCCAGATAAAATTTTACTATTTCTCTAATATATTATTTATTTCAGAATGACACTAACAATATTTGTAACTTCAAGTAAATGACAGTAATTGAACAAGTTTGACAATAATGACAATGTTTCAAACGATAACAAACACAAATTATTAAATATATAGAAAGGAGAAAAAATAAATATTATTTTAACGGATGAGGAATGACAGATACGTAAAATGACCATAGACGCGTGTTTATCGTTCTTCAAACATTATATTCCTTCGAAACACGTGGCGCTACAGAATCGCAAAAAACCTCAAGAAAAAAAAGTCACATCACTTAAGGACATTCGAGAACGATAACATTTTAAATGGACTGTTCATGAAAGTCAAAGAGGAAATAACCAATCAGACGTTACTTCAAACTAAATGTTAGGTAGAAAAACCACATCATTGCTGGAAAGACTTGAGAAACATATTTTATTGACAATATATTTTATCGAAATGTATTTTAACTGAAATAATTTATATCTTTCAACCGACAGTAAAACTCGGTCAATGGATGCTGTATTCTTTGTTATAAAGAAACATCTATTACTATTATCATCATATTCGAAATATTTGTTTTGTTTTTTTTGTTTTTGTTTTTGTCTTTGCTACTGAATTCCTTCTTTGTATTTTTGGTATTGGAACGTTTCCTTCGTCAACATTCTTCAGGCATACAAAAGGAGGAAAGTCTTAATAATCCGAAGAATATTAATGATATTTCTCATGGTTAATGAAAGTTGTTCTTGTATCTTTATTCGTAAAGGAACACGTATAGGGTTAAAATCAATAACTATATTATGAACAAAAATATTCTAAATAAAAAATCACAGGCATTGTGTTCAAAAATAGTCTAAGCATCCGATTTTTCTATTAACATTACAATAATCTACAGAAAAGGAATAATACAGGACTATATTAAGATATAAGGCATATGGAGGTTCGGATCGTTCGCACGAACAGAATATTTCGTGGATATATCTTCGTTTATATGCCTTGTGATTATTTCATAACCATAGCTTTCCAAAATAATGTGTCCTGTGTTGTTCTAAATATATTTTGACTCCTTTTCATGTTATCTTTTATTGTTGTGCATTCACTCGATCCCGTTAGGTAGTTCACTCGCCGTTAATTTCTATTATTCTCTCACTCTCTGATACTCCCTGATATTCTGTAACACACTCTTATTCTTTATTATTTTGTTACTCGCTCTTTTTCTCTTATATTCTGTTACTCGTTGGTACTCTCTGTTTCACTGACATTCAATCTGCTTCCGAGTGTGTGTGTGTTTCAAGACAAATTTTCTTATTATGAATGCCAGATATTTTCTTCAAATCTCCTTCGTTAATCACGTTTTTTCATGGTTTTCTACAGCATTCGTCGGTAAATCCCATGTATATAGCTTCAATTTTTTTTCTTATACCATCTTTGACTAACATATTACAGAACACCTTGACATTTTGAATTTTTTGCTAAGCTTCATTTTCTATCATATAATCCTTGTCTGACTTTTTGAAACGTAACTTTCACTAATTTTATGCGCCTTCAAGTTTCTGTGTTGCCTGTTGCTAAAAAAACTCACAAATAGTTTCTCTTATTTTTTATCTACTTTATTTTCACACTTCCACACTGTGTTGTCTTTTTACCTGAACAAATGGTTCATCCTTTCTTCTTTCTTTCTTAGACAGCCTTCTGTGAGAGTGTTTTATATTTTTAGTTTAAATAAATAACTACTACTAGTCTTCATACTATAAAATATCTGGTGACATTTGCATGAAATATGTGACAGCCATTGTACGCTAAAATTTCCTCTGTATTGTATACGTATATTACTAATAATTTTTTCGAATATTGAAGTTATAAAATGTTATATTTTGAGGTACTTTATAATTATTCTAGCCTTTTGTTGGCTGTTTCAGACTGTTGAATAAAGTAATAGAATAATAATAATAATAATAATAATAATAATAATAATAATAATAATAATCTGTCCAGATGATGTCACTGAAGATGAGTCCAAATACCTTGAAAACCACAAAGGTGAAATCATCGAAGTGAAAAACCACATTGTCCATGTACTCAGCAGAGTAACTCTCACACAAATGTCAGAAAGAGACTGGCTCCCCAAAAATCAGATGACAAAGTCCAATAAGCACATTGTGCAAACATACAACACAACACTAAAAAACCAGTAAATAGACAAACCACTGGGAAACATCACAGAAGTTAACAGTATCACATACGTAGCCACTTCTGGGAAGCTTGACGTCAAGACAGTGAAAAGATAAAACAACAAAGAAAGCTAGCTTGCAAGGAAAAACTTATGCGAGAAAGAAAGAAAGAAAGAAAATCAGATGTAAAATTTCGATACTGGATGAGCACACTAGAAACACAAATGTCTCAACACGCGAATGCAGGAAGATCAAGAGAAAATATAAAATTAAATCCTTGAATGAAATTCCATCAATCTAGCAAATGCTAAAACTGAAGCTGCAGTTAATGCATAGAGAACAAGACGACACAATAAACCAAAATAAAACATTCCAAATGGCCATAAGAAATTTTTCAGGGTAATTGGAAAAACAGTTATACATGTCAAAATGCTAACATCTATTGACAAAGTGTAGAAATTTTGCGAGAATATTTGGAGCATCCCAAAGTAATATGACCCCAATGCAGAATGGAACCAACGTGAAGAAGAACGAATGCGGTATAAATCTCCACAAGAATGGGAAAATATAAACACGAATAATGTTAGGCAAGCTACAAGGAAGTCCCCAAAATGGAAATCACTAGGAAATGGCAAGTTGTCTAATTTCTGAATCACTCCTCAATCTATAAAACCATTGCACAAATTCTATGAATGCTTACTAATATTCTCAATGAAATCCCGGAAGGAATCACTGAACGTTTTACATATATCATGAGTGAAATAGACAACGCAAAAAATTATAGGCCAATAACATGTCTGTTCACCAGGTATAAATTGATCACGTCTCTCCTGACGAACCGTATTTACTTAACAAGCAGCCTTCTTCCACTGGAACAGAAGGGAGGCCGGAGAGGTTCATATCATCGCAAATACCAACTACTGATAAGCAAAATGATCCTGGAAAATTACAGGAGACGATGTAGGCATCTTAGTATAGCATGTCTAGATTACCGTAAAGCCTTTGATAGTGTGGTACACTCTCGCATAACTAAGATTTTTGAAATATACCAATCTTTCCCGTGATAGTAAATTTCTTTAAGCACAGCATGGGAATGTGTAAAACCACGTTATACCTAAATCACACGAGCAGCTCTGCCATCTCCAACCTATTGAATATCTGACGAGGAATCTTTCAAGTAGACTCACTGTCACCCGTTCCGTTTTGTTTGTACTTAATCCCCCTTACGCAAGAACTAAACAATAATAGAGAAGGTTACAATCTAAACAAGAATGTACTCAATCATCTACTCTATATGATGATCTCTTTGCCAACGACGATAATCAAGTGTCAGTGATATATAGTTATGATTTTAGGATTAGATAAATGTATAAAATAACATTAAAGCAAGGGAGAATTACTGAAATACGCGCAATGGATTTAGATAATGTCACAAATATTAGGGAAGTGGAAAAAGTAGCCTATATCTAACTAGGAATTAGCGAAGGAGATGAAAACAGCATAAGAAAATGAGGGGAAAAGAGTACAAATTACGTGTGCGTCTGGTACTGAAGACAGAGCTGATTTAAAAAAAAAACAGAATATCAGCCATAAACTCCTTCGCTGTTCCTGTGGTGTAATACAGTTTCAATAGTCTTGACTGGACCATAGCTGTCATGAAGTGAACGGACGGCAAAACGAGAAAGCTTTTCACCTGCCACCGCATGCATCATCCCAAAGCTGACGTTGATCGTCGGCATGTGCCCAGATAAGAAGGAGGCAGATGATTAGTTCACTAGAAATGTCTAATAAACCTATAACAATTGGACTTCAAAGATACCTGGAAACTACAGAAGAATGAATGATGATATGTGTCACAGAGCTTGAAAATAGTAAACGACTTCATTCAGTAATAAATGAAGCCAACATGTTCGAAATGAAGTTTCAAGTGTGAGAAGAAATACAAAGAAAGACAAAACACGCCGACTTCAGCAGCAAAATACTTAAAAAAAGAAAGCAAAGGTAAACGTAAACGACCTGCCACAGAAACGATGGCAAGATAAACCGCTCCACAGCCAATACTCTGCCCGTACCAAACAAGCTGATGTAGACAAATCCCGGACCCAGAAGTGGCTACGTAGTGCAGGGTTAAAAGCTGTAAATGAAGGTTTTATTCTTGCTGCGTATGACCGATGCTTGTAAACTAGAAATTACAAAGCATACATGCTGAAAAATTTTGTTAGTCCAATATGTAGATTCTGTGATAAATATCCAGAAAATAATTGACCATCTTGTATCAGGTTTCACAGTATTTGCACTCACTGAATATAAAACCCGACATAACAGAGTGGGCCAATATCTGCACTGGAAAATCTGCAATATTTACGGAAAGGAAGTTGCAACAAATTGGTATGAACACCACTCATATCCGGTTACGGAGAATGGACCTGTAACAATTTTATGTGACGTTTCAATACACAGAGACAGAACAATGAAAGCTAATGACATTGTGACTAGAGACCGCAAAGAAAAAAAGTGTCTCCTTATTGTGATGGCAGTCCCTGCAAACTGCAATGTATCGGGAAAGATCTTCAAAAAACTATCAAAATACAAGGAACTTAAGATCGAAATCTAAGAAATGTGTAACATGGGAACATCAACAATTCCAGTTGTAGTTGAATCCCTCTGATTGATTGAAAAAGTTTCCAATAGACAGATTGAAGCAATTCCTGGTAAACCACGCCTTTAAGACTTAAAAAATTGTACTCACAAGTACCGCCCACACCTTACGAAGGGATTTTATGTGACTTTTTTCAAAACTGCTCTTTCGAATATGCCATGATACCATTTCTGACCTTAGGTCTCTGGTCGAGACATGAATTGAAATGAGTATACACTAGACATCAGAAGAAATAACAACAATAATAATAATAATAAGAAGAAGAAGAAGAAATCGAAATCTAAAAAATGTGGCACATGGAACATTAACAATCCCCGTTGTAGCTGGAGCCCTCAAATTGGTTGGAAAAGATTCCAGTAGACTAATTGAAGGGATTCCTGGAAGCCCATGCCTTAAAGAAATAAAAAACAAATGTTCTCAAGAACCCAGCCCACAACTTACGAAGGGATTTGTCTATGTATATTTTTTTTTCAGAGGAAAATGTCATGATGTCATTTCTAACCTTAGGTCCCTGGGTGGGACCCGGAAATGAATGAGTACATATCAGAATTTAAAGGAAAAAAAAAAAAATAATAATAATAATAATAATAGAAAAGAAATGACCGTGATTTAAGAAAGGATAAAGAAAAGAATGTACGCAGTGTTTGACAATGTTAAACAATATTTCAACAAGATGTCTGTCATCATCAACATTTATTTTTAAAATATTTAAATATTTTTTTCCTTTACAAAAATATACAAATCTACAAAAATCTATAAGTCTTTGTACAAATATTGCTTGTCTTGTTATGAAAAAAATAGGCTGTACTGGTAATTAATGTGTCAAAACGAACGAAACGCCGCCCTCCCGAAGTCATGAAACTGAAATGTGCTTAATATGATGATTATCTTGTTCATCTTGAAGTTTTCCTTTTGTGGCACCATTTACGAGGCAGAGAAAAGAAAAGGAAGAAAAGAAGGCAGAAAGAAAGGCGAGACGAATCGTGGGTGATCAGCAGAACACACACACGGCTAAGAGACAATGAATATATTGATAAGTAACCATGACGAAAGGGTGTCATTGCAATGACAGGGAAATTCTAGGTAAGACGAAAGGGAAAGAAAGAAAGAAACAGATGTGTTTTGATAACGGCTGTGTTATCTAGAAGTACGTAAACAAAGCGGCTGCTCGACTGGCCAACGAAAAATTCAATTGAAAACGTTAATTTTGATAATTGACAAAACACAGGTGTAACTACAGGACTTTGGGTAGATATTAAAAATTAAAAGCCACACAAACCGTGTCCGCTGACTGAGTTTTTTTTCGACGAAACAACTTGGCCTGCGATAATAAAATTATGTTATCAGAAATATGTACCGAAGGGAAATGAATGGGGACCCAGAAGTGTTTTTTCTTCTTCCTTGGAGGCGACAGACTGACTGAAACTTTAGAGATATTTCTTTTTTGAGGCCGTGTTAAGAAGTCCACCCATTTTGATAATTAGCGATAAAATACCTGACAAAAACCACGTGTAGAACAAGAGTTGTCACATTGTCCATTTGCGGCTAGAAAAATGATAACGGCGATTCAAGCGGAAGAAAAGGGAAAGAGAAGAGATAATTGGTCGAGTGGTGATCACGTGACGCACGAAGGAGGCTATCGACGCCTCATCCAGAGTATAAATATGAGAAGCTGCTACGAAGTAGTGGGGAGGGCAGCTCTGAAGTATGGTGAGGAAGTGGGAGTAAGGAAAGTTTCCCAAAAAATGGAAAAGAGTGGAAAATCCCTAACCAGAAATAAAAGAGGTGGATATGTATTTAAAATTATCGAGGAACCCCCGACGCCGACAGACCCACCCCGGTTTTGGTCGGCGTCAATAAAAGCGAGGCCCCAACAGGCAGAAATCAGAGAGTTTGGGCTCCAGCGGAGAGTTGAGTTTCCAGAGTTGAAGCCGCCTCGCAGATAGCTGACCAAGATTCACGCAAATTCCGGACTCCTCTTCAACCCAAGAACAATTATTTTGAAGAGCGACTTAGAACCAGACCACCGAAATAAGTTTTTTTTTTTTACTTCCGTCCAAAGACACACCGAAATTTCTTAGAGAGCAAACAACTTAAAAACGGAAAACGACGTGTCACAATCCACAGAACGGGTCGGGAAATAGATGCAGTCCTATGTATCGAACAACTAGACATAAAGTTTGTTACCTTTTTCTTTGATACTTTGAATTTTTGAGTTTTAATTTTATTTTCTTTTATGCATATTTGTGTAGTATCACCCCCATTGAACTCAGTTTGCATTACGGCCCCAACCACTGTTTGATCTCGTCTGTCTAAGATCAATTCACAACGTGGGTAGGCAGAGTGGAGATCAATGCAGTTACCTTGGTAACCAGGCGTTGGAAGCGAGTTGGGAACGACGAGGCTGATATCAAATCTAACCAGATTCCCACCCGAATCACCAAAAGGTTAGAACGGCACATTTGGGTGCCGCGACCGATACCAAGCCAGTTGGTCGCCACAGGACGAGACAACACGACTGACGCGACAAGCGGACGTCACGTTTGGAGCAGCGACACCCGAACGGAGCAGCGAGGAGCGAACAGCTGGCGCCGCGGCGAGGACGTCACAATTGGTGCTTTGTGGGGACGTCACAACTGGCGCCGTGGTAGGTCAGGATAGAACGTCATAGTCGGCGCTGCAACCGGGGGACGACGTCACACTTTAAACAAACAGCTTTTCATTGCAGGTCAAGCAACGTTTGTACAAAGAATTAATTTTTTTGTAGATTTATATATTTTTATAATTGAAAGACTTGTTTAAATATAACTTGAAGGCAGACATTCTGTTGAAATATTGTATAACATTGTCAAAAACTCTGCCTTAGGTCTCTGGGCGGATCTAAATGTGTACACACCAGAAATCAAAGGAAATAATAATAATAATAATAATAATAATGTAATCATATGGCCGCTTTGTTACTTAGAGTAAATCTAAAAAATTAAAGAGCATCTATCAGTACACAAATATAAATACAACCTAACAAATTATGTCAAAATAGAATGTGACTAAAAATGTATGTTGAGAAACGCTTAAAAGACTCTTACCTATCTTACAAATATATGTTATATATGTTAATTCGATTGGCTTGAATATAAACGATTTACGACAGAATAAGAAGAGTAATACGTTGTGAAATTATTAAAATGTCTTGGATTCAGCAAGATAGACAATAATAAGCGAGAGGCTACCAGTGAAAATTAATATAGACAAACCTGAAAATATGCTATCGAGACAAACCATAATGCTCCCGGAAAGAAACAGAATATAGCTATTTCCGGATTTCCGTTATATAGTTGACATGACTGTTCAATCAGGTTATAAATCAATAGCAAAGAAATCCAAAATGAAGAAAAATACCAAATCTTTGCTCATGTATTGAATTAGATTTTGAAAGAGTTGTTTAATTTCGAGCCAATAATTTATTGGGAATTTGATGAAGGGTCAAGTTTACACAGGACACGTTAATGTAAAGTCTGTTAAAAGTACTGAGTAATGACTTGGCAATTAAATCTCTCAAAACAGTCTTTGGGCATCTAATGAAAATTTGAAAGCACCAGGTAAATAATGAAAAATATGTGCCTTGAGGTCCCTTGTTGTTACTTGAAGTCCAATTTCAGCTAGGAGATGCTAATGACGTCAATATTCATAAGATAATAAGATTTGACACGCCTGCTGTTAGTACCACCAATAATAACGTCTCTGGTTTGATTTCATTAAGTATTAAGACGTTATCATTTTTCAAAATCAAGTTTGATAGAAAAGAGAGTGTCGATAAACACCAGCTAACACAGTTGCAATGCTACTACTACTACCACTACTACTACTACTAATAATAATAATAATAAGAAGAAGAAGAAGGGGAATAAATGAGAAGAGAAAAATATTATAAAAATTAGTTCTATTTGATCAAACAGATGATATAACGCAGTCGGGAATATCACGCATCTCTCTCTGATATTTCTGCATGTTTTCAGAAGTGAAACGTACCAGTCCACGTCATCTGTTGAACTGTGGGGATTAATTTTAAATAATCATTAAAACGATAATATCATTAATGATCAAAAGAAATAAAAAGTGATGATGTCTCAGTACAATTTCCAAAAAATTAAAATTTTACCAGCAGAACTGACAAGTGGGATGAATTTTGTAATCTGGAAATATAACCGACATTAATAAAATCTGGAAATATAAGAACATTAGTAAAATCTGGAAATATAACCAACATTAGTAAAATCTGATTAAACATTGAAGAAAAGAAAGAAATATCAAATGCAGTGACAAGAGAAAGAAATGTGGAAATCTCTGAAGCAAATACTCAATAGAAAACACGGAGATTAAAATCCAAGTGTTCCTAAAACCGGTTCGATTTTTAAAATGATACCTGAAATCGAAATGACTTAAAATTATTACTTCAAATACAGATTCCTTTCTGTCGCGATCTCAAAAACTAAGGGAAAGGTATAATGTTATTGCTTGATACACGATTTAAAATCACGATCACGAGTCGCGTAACTCATTAAGGCCGTAGGGGTAACTTCAGCCACAGTAGAAGTGGTGTATCTAGGGCAAGATAGCATGAAGGAGTCCCGCCCACTCCAGGATGGTTTGAACTCAAATTAGCTTAGGCTGCATTATTATTATTATTATTATTATTATTATTATTTTCTTTGATTTCTGACGTTTACACATTTATTTCCGGCTCCCGCTCAGAGACCTAAGGTTAGAAATGACATCATGACACTTTCCACTGACAAAAAAATACATAGATAAAGCCCTTCGTAAAGTGTGGGCTGTACTTGTCAGATTAATTTGTTGTATCTCTTTGAGGCATGGACTTCCAGGAATCCCTTCATATAGTCTACTGGAATCTTTTCCAACCAGTCCTAGATTTCCAACTACACAGGGATTGTTGATGTTCCCATATGCCACATTTTTGAGATTTCTATTTCGAGGTTCTTGTATTTTGACAGCTTTTTGAATGTCTTCCAAGATACATTGCTGTCTGCAGGGACTGCCATATAAATAAGGGGGCACTTTTTTTGTTTGTCATTTTTAATAACAATGTCTGGGCGGTTGACTTGATTGTTCTGTCAGTGTGTATTGTGTAGTCCCATGGAATTGTAACAGATCCTATCTCCGTAACTGGGTCTGGGTGGTGTTCATACCAGTTTATTTCAGTTTCCTTCCCGTAGAAGTTGCAGATTTCCCAGTGCAGATATTGGCCCACTCTGTCATGTCGGGTTTTATATTCAGTGTGTGCCAACATCGTGCAACCTGATGCAAGATGATCAATTGTTTCTGGATATTTATCACAGAATCTGCATTTTGGGCTAACACAGTATTTTAGTATATGTGCTTGATAATTCCTACTTAACAAGCATTGGTCCTGTGCAGCAAGGATAAGACCATCAGTTTCAGCTATCAACCCTGCACTACGTAGCCACTGATTGGTACGGGTTTTGTCTACATCAGCTTGTTTGGTACGGGCAGAGTATTGGCCATGAAGTGGTTTATCTTGCCATCGCTTCTGTATCTGGTCGGTTGCATTTATCTTTGCTGTCTTTTTTAAGTATTTTGCAGTTTCAGCCGATGTATTATTCTCTACTTGCATTTCTGCGCCCATTTGAAACTCTATTTTGAATTTGTTGGCTTCCTTTATTACGGAGTAAAGATGCTTACTACTTCTATGTTCCTTGACGTATAACATCATCCAGTCTTCTGTAGTTTCCAAGTATCTTTGGAGGCCAATCATTGTAGTTTTTTAGGACAGTTCAAGTTGAATTAATCCTCTGCCTCCTTCGGATCTGGGCACATACAGACGATCAACATTATTATTATTATTATTATTATTATTATTATTATTATTATTATTATTATTTCCTTAGATTTTTGTTACATACTCATTTTCTTCCGGGTCCCAACCAGAGAACTAAGGTAAGAAATGTTTTCATGACATATTCCTCTGATCATGTTTTGAAATGAAATATACTAAGATCGCGCACATTTTACATAAAGTTCTTCGTAACGTGTGAGCTGTACTTGTGAGTACAATGTTTTTGTATTTCTTTAAAGCGTGGATTACCAAGAATCCATTCAATGAGTCTACTGGAATCTTTTCCAATCAATCCGAGAGCTCCAACTACAACTAGAATTGTTGATGTTTTCATGTGCTGCATTTTGAGATTATGATTTTGAGTTCCTTGTATTTTGATAGCTTTTTGAAGATCTTCAATGATACATTTCAGTCTGCAAGGAATACCATATAAATAAGCGGACACATTTTGTCTTTGCGCTCTCTAATTAACATGGCTGGGCGATTAGCTTTAATCTGCTTGTATTGTGAAGTCCCACACAATTGTTACAGGTCCTATCTGTCTAAACGAATCTGAATTGTGTTCATATTCTCGGTTCCCTTTCCGTAGACGTGTCAGCTTTTCCAGTACAGATATTGGCCTACACTGTCTTGCCTGGTTTTATAATCAGTGCGTGTCAATACTGTGCCACCTAATAGAAAATGGTCATTTTCTTCTGGATATTTATCACAGAATCTGCATTTTGGACTAACACAATTTTTCAAACTGTGTGTTTGTTAATTTCTAGTTATCCAGAATCGGTCCTGTGCAGCATGAATAAAACCTTCCGTTTAGGCTTTTAACTCGGTACTCCATAGCCACTGATGGGCACAGTGTTTGTCTACAGAGTATTTAACATGAAGTGGTTTATCTTTCATCGTTTCTGTTTCTAGTCGGTTGAAGTTGTTTATGCTTTGTTTTTTCAGCATTTTGCATCTTCAGTCGGTATACTTTTCTTTACTTGTATTCCATCACACATTTGAAAATCAACTTGGTGCTCTTTTTTTTTCTTAATGCATAAAGTCGCTTACTACTATCATGTTTTTGACACATAACACCATTCACTCTTCTATAGTTTACAGGTATCCTTGAATGACATTTTTTTGTAATTTTGTAAGAGAGTTCTAGCTGAATTAATGTTCTGCCTTCCTCGGATCTGGGGTCATACAGATGATCAACATCAGTTTTGGGATGCTGCATGCGATGGCAAATGGGAAGCATTCTCGTTTTGTTGTCGTCTCTTTTTTGTATTAATATGTGTAATAATTTTGATTATAAGTAACATTGTTTTAATGTATTACATTTTAACTGATATATCTTAGCTAAATTACGCGTGCTTTTTTTTCTGAGCTAAGTAGACAACCACTTATAAGAAGCGCTGATCGAAAATTAATCAAATAAACTGTCGGTGGATTTCGGACGCGTATCTCTTTTTAGGAAAATAAAGAGTAAATCTATATGGCGACATGTGTTACTTTAATTTATGCAGTGGATGTATAGAGGGTCTAATTCTTTGTGACTCGACACTTGAAAAATTAGCCTTGTTTGGCAAACATTTGCGTAGAAATACATGTCTGAACTAACAACCGTATGTAGTCCTGGTAGGTCATACGTCGCCATCGTCAAAATAATAAAGGTCACAGTAATTCTATGATCTCAACTGAGGTCGGCATTCGCCTGAATTGATTTTTATTTCATAATTATTAATAATATAGAGTAGCTGTCACAGAAAGAATGAATTCTCAAGGAAAAGGGAATAAAAAGCAGATGCGAAAAAAGAAACAACAGTGAATAAATAAGAATTTCGTCAATAACTTGTTTTCGACCATGAAAACAATGTTTCAAGACTAACTGGATATTCTTTTAAATAATTTAAATATATATTTTGCGCCTCTCACCTCAACTAAATAATCGAACAAGTTATAAATAAGGAGAATAGCATTGACTGAAATATGGGCATATGTCTGTCAGTCAACCACATTGCAGAGAAGGATAGCGACTATTTTTACGATTAAAATAGAGACATATTGAAGATGGGGGATCGTTTATTATTTGAAAAAATTTTCTGTTTCCACCGCATTTACTAAGCTTATATATATAAATTTCGCTTCTCTAGGCCTTTTTAGAGATTTTCCGAACCAACAGTTTTAGGAAGCCTGTTTACTGAATATTGCGAAAATTTCGAAAAACTATATTATTAAGAAGCGCTAGTATTAGACACGGAAAGGGCTGACGGTCATACTAAGTTCGATCAGCGAAGTTAAACAATATCGAGCCTGTATGTGTAGGGACAGAAGAAACAAAGATTGATGTGAGGGTGGTGCAATGAATAATGCCACTGAATTGGAATTCAAACTGATGAGTTCTAGTTCCGGTCGGGGTCGTTAGAGTCACGTGCAAATAACCTTGGGAAAAATGTAAATTCAAATTTTCTCCCCGCTTTCCCCCATCTATAGATTATTTTTTTTAAAATTGTATCACTACGTTATTATCCCCCAAAAGTTCTTATAATCTAAAAAATATTCTCGGCTTTAAATAAGCTGCAAATATCGTAAAAAAAAAACAATTAATCAATAGTCATCTGAAAGGACGAAGAATAATTTCTTGTCATATTGTTCACATTATATAAAAAAAATTGAATTAAAATTTTCGAAATTTCACAAGTCAGGCATTTCATGGTAGACTTCAAACATTTCAGATCGAAACAATTCTGGAGTCTATACATAGTAAAGTATTAGTAATTTGACTTTTCAATCTCTTTAGAGTGATGATCCCTCAATACATTGTGTGTGCATTCAAATATAAGAAATAATATTAATAATAAAAAGATTTTTATTCTACTTTTTTTTTTTTAAATCGGTTTCACCCATGCAAGGCAGAACAAAAGCATCTTAGACACAAAAGGATACGGTGTGCTGAATTATTTGGAAAGGAAACATTAATAATGAGCGAGAAGAGAAAAGATCAATCATGATGTTAACAGATAGCGATTGACATTGACTTATTTAGGAGATTTGTGATCAGTTAATGTTCAGTTAAAAAAAACTATTTGTGTAAACATATTTAGAAAAAATCATAAAAGATCAAATCATAATGAGGAATAAGCAATCATTATTCATTTTGAAAACAAAGGATCTTAATGATTTTAATTAGTAAATATATCTTCAAAGAAATGCTGGTGTTTGTAGTCATTGTCGGTATTTTCTCTATGAAGCGTTGGCTTTGTGTTAGTTTCACATTACTGAAAATGAATATGAAGATATGATTCATTTTGGTTTTGTATACGATAGTAGTCATAAAAATGATACGAATTAATTTTAATCTTGATTGAGATTACTCTGGGAAATGAGCTGACGATGATGACAACATCATTGGTTGAAGAAAATCAAAAATGTGCTGTGATGTTAGCATTTCGTTGAAAACTATTCCTCCCGGGAATCTCTTGCTAATATCGGTTTATAAAGGGCAGGTCACGAATCTAGTCGGTGACAATAAAAGATTATTCTCATGACAATTTTACAAAGAAAGAAGTAAAAATCTTTAGTGAAAAAAAGACGATCGAAATATATTATGAAAAAAAATATCTTCCAGACAAAAAAAATGTGTGTTGGCAATATAAATGATGAACTGGTATTGGCCATTATGAATTAGATCAAAGGATAACGAAAATATAATGAACCGTTTAATCTCAAAGATCTAATATAATGCACAAGGAAAAAATATAAGGAAAAATTACTTCTTTGTAATGTTACAAGATTGCGAATGTATTTGTAGAATCTGTTCGTTTATTTCGCGAGATAATAGTTGTGCAAAATCCAGTTGTTTGGATGTGAGACTGGAGTGACCTTTCCAATGTGCAGGCCCAGGGCATATGCCACTCTTCTTGGACATAGCGTGAATATCAAAAGGAATATAGGGTTGAACATATGGCACCCACTTGACAGTTGGAGTTGGCGCCAGTTTCTCACTGTTGACAGCCAATCCCCTACGGGGTTCCACTGTAGATTTCCTGACTGGATTTAATTCTATAGCCTTTTTTGTTTTAGAATATGGCCGGACGACAAATGATTTTTAAAATTAATATTTTTCTTTCTCTAGATGGTCTAATTTCCCGTGTTGGCGTCATTCATTTAAGCAAACAGCTGGTTATGAGGCCCTACTCTCCCTTTATCACCTCTTCTAAGACTTGGAGCTGGTCGCACTAAATGGGTGCATTTTACAGAAAGGGATAGCTTGTCCACACTACCAACCAGAGTAAACGTGAATTATTACGTAAATAATGTGTATTTATAAATATTACATGCATCGTGTGTTTTAGAAACTCCCACAAATTAGTGTTATATATATATATATATACATATATATATATATATATATATATATATATATATATATATATATATATATATATATATATAGAGGAGAGAGAGAGAGAGAGAGATGAAAAGAGGAAGAACGAGAGAAAATAAAATAGTAAGATTTAGAAAAAAAACTCCTATTATTTCTTATATGTAATTTTTATTATACGTTCATGTTTACAGATAATTATTAAAATTATTTTAATTAAATGTAGGTTTACATTTTCACTTACAAACATTTTTTCTTGTTTTTCCAAATCTCATTATTACTATATTCTCTATGCAGTGTGATTATGTATTGGCTTTCCTAACAATTTACCTATATATCCCGGGTCTAACATCAATATTGTTCAATTGTTAGATTGAGATTTGAACAATTGTATCTTAGAAACGTCTAAAGATATTATATTGGAATTCTCCAAGGTTTTAAAACACTGTTGGACTCTACTTTGAGGAATAAGAATGTATTTAGCTCCAAGTTAAAACGATGATTCCTCTTCATGTTGTGACCTTTTGATCAAGATTTCCTCTTTCCTGTTTCCTCTTTTTTAAAACGTATTCGACGTTCTCTTGATGTTTCTTGAATAGACTTTGAACATTGAATCCAAAGTATGAATGTTAGTGATATTACTGAAGGTCTGAATGATCTCTTTCGTCTCACCATTGCTCAGTTGGGAAGGCATAATGCGGCTGAGACAAAACTATTTTAAACTGTTCATTTTCTAGCTGAAAAACTCAAAGGGTTTCCCCTGATTTTTACGACAACTGGCGTCAAAATGGTTAAACGTCTTACCCGAAAACCTAAAACAAAGAAATTCAGTTATGTTAGTGTTTTTTTTTTAGTTATTACACATCTTGTGGTTTGAACAATTATCAAACCAACTCATAACAAATGTTAAAAATATTCTCCACTTGCTTCTACACAAGCATGCACCCGTCGGATCATTGACTGGCAGACCCTTTTAAATATTCTCACACGGTGTCGAATGGTTTTGCAGCCTCTCATGACAGGACGGTGAATCGTCTCTGCATTATTACTGTCTGCTGCGTAAACCAATTATTTTAAGTGACCCCTCAGATAAAAATCCGAAGTATTGTGGGCAGAGGAACGTGCAGGTCCTCTCCTACCTATCCATTTTTCATGGTAGATGTCAGACCCTGCATTGCTAACAATGAAATTAAATTTGCTGGCGCCCCATCATGTATGCGTCTTCGTATTAGCAGGGGTATATCTTCTAGCAGATCTGAATGTCGGTTCGAATTAAAGTAGTCTTGTAAAACCTGTTGGGAGATCATATGGACCTACCATTCAGTCACCTGTAATTCCACCCCACTTAATAATCGTAAACTGATGTTGGTGTCAAAATTGTATTGTACCATGGAGATTCTGATCCGCTTACAAACGCTGGTTATATATTAATTTATTTCATTTCTTCCAAACGTTGCCTCATCAGTAAACAAGACAGAAGAATCCAAAAACGGATCGGCAGTTTTCGCAATAAACCATCGGTAAAAGTTCTTCAGTCGCAAAGGATCAAATGGCGAAAGACCCTGCACACGTTGCGAATGATACAGTACAGGAATGGTCAAGTGTACGGGCGGATCTCGTTCTTCCTCGATACGGTATAGGAATGTGTTCTTCCTGGTCAAGTGTACGGGCGGATCTCAGTCGTCCTCCATACGATACAAGAATGTGTTCTTCATGGTCAAGTGTACGGGCGGATACCGGTCGTCCTCGCTACGAAACAGGAAAGTGTTCTTCATGGTCAAGTGTACGGGCGGAGCTCGGTCGTCCTCGATACGGTCCAGGAATGTGTTCTTCTTGGTCAAGTGTACGGGCGGATCTCGGTCGTCCTCGATCCATTATTTGTGGTGTCACTGATACTTGTCTAAGCATTGCGACATTAAACATTAGCATATGTTTAATGACTCGGCTGGCTTCGATCTGGAAACGTAATGTGATACAACCGTGCAGCCACGCGTCCTTTACTATTCGGTGGCCGTACGTAAAAATAATAACTGCCTGCTCAGAATATGAATATAACGGCATTGTTAAACAGAACATTTCTCAGTGAACTCGCTACTAAACACTTTAAAAGTTGAAGACGGAATAGCCACAAATGTACATGAATGACAAATGTAACCTAGTCTATAGGCCAATACGGCGTCATTACCGTAAAATTAATAACTAAAATAATAAGGTTTTGCATATATATGGTTCTGTGCGAACGGCCAACCCAAAATGTTTATTTTTGATACACTCTGTAAGTTTATATATATATATATATATATATATATATATATATATATATATATATATATATATATATATATAATGCTAGATACAAAATGTCGAAAACTTGATAATTGTGAAAAAATATTAAAGAGACCAAAATAAAAATTACCTTTATGATTTATGCCTAATATACGCGGAGTTAATGAAGTCATTATTTATAACATCCAGTAAAAAGAATTTATAAAACCTTTATCAAAGTATTAACAATTGATGAAAAATAAATGAGAGTTGAAAAGGCAAAGTTGATAAATATAATTTTAGGTAAGCACAAACAAAAATTAAAATTAAGCCAAGCGGACTTCAGAATATTTTCCCAAAAACAAATAGATAGACATTTCGTAAATTTATGCTCTCATAAATAAATATGATATATTAGCAATCAGAATAAATGAATATGAGATATTAGGAGTCAGAATACGAATTAATTTAAATACACCATATTTAGGATCTCCAAAGTTAAGCAGCATCGAATGTGGTAAGTAGCTGGATAGGTGACCGTTTGGAAAAAGGTGCTGTTATAAGCTTCGCTGCAAGCGTGGTTTAATGGATAATGGTTCAGAATTCATAATCGGAGAGACGAGTTCCAAATCAGTTTGCCTCGTCATTTTCACTTACGTGCAAATACCCCTGGGGACGTAATGATTCCACTTGTTCTCCACCCAGCTACGGGTCAATAAACAAGACGTGTATCACCGAAACAATTATTATCTTCCAAAAAATAAATTTAAATTTTGTATAAATATTTAGATTTCGACATTAAATAACACATAGATTCTGTTATGCCGCTTAACTAAACAACTAAAATAAAATACCGCTTATTAATAGGCGCCTATCAGTAATTAAAATACATATGAATGTAAATTAAAAATTCATATATTTGTAAAATATTTTCGTTCATTCAAACAGGTTCAACAAAAATCGTTCTATGTGAATTCTTTCTTAATTTTGAAGATAAACTTTCTTTTTCACCTTTGGCTTAACTAAGCAAACGTTTATAAAAAATAAAACACAGAGATATTGTGCTATTGTGAATACATCAGTGATCGGGCATCATGGTTTCCTTTTGATGATTAAGGCGTAAACTAACTTTGGTGTGATGGCAAAAGAAAGCTGACTCAGTTTCTCTGGGCAGCAATATTGCGCGGCTTAATATATAGGTTTTCCCATAACACAAAAATAAAAAAAAATAATAACACAAATTAGGTTTCAGAAAAGAAAGTCCTTTGGAACGGCTATTATTCAAGCGGAAATACAGCCGAAATAGAATTAATGAATTGGGTTTTTACATGTCAGATTTAAATGTTCTGTTTCCTTATTTTGCTGCAACACAAGTGGGTGGCTCAGTGACCATTGGGAAATTAATTCATTTGGTTTCTTTAAGCGAACATAATCTGGAATATCAATGTTTAATATATCAATACCGCTATTGAAGTCACACAGGTATTAAAACACACACTCACACATACTTACACGATTTTGTCTTTATCTTCCTCCCTAAAGAAAATATACACACACATCCACATGTATATGTATATATGCACGTATTACACACACACACACACACACACACACACATATATATATATATATATATATATATATATATATATATATATATATATATATAAATATATATATATATAAATATGCATATATATGTAATTCTTGCACAATCACACAAACACATACACACATATACATTATATATATATATATATATATATATATATATATATATATATATATATATATATATAGAGAGAGAGAGAGAGAGAGATAGAGAGAGAGATGATTTTTTACGGCTCTATAGCTTTGAAACACCAAGTATCCAAGTATATGCAGTCTTTAAATATACAGCAAAGTGTTGATAAGCCGTAGAAAGCGTATCAATCAATAAAATATATATATATATATATATATATATATATATATATATATATATATATATATATATATATATATATATATATATATGGGTGGTATATATTGATACAGTTCTCCAAGATTAGCTGTATGAAATATTCTCCTTTGTGCCATTTTTGCCAGAAATTTTCCAGATCTGAAACAATGCTTTTTTGACCGTTACTGTATCATCTGAACAAGAATTCTCCCTAAAATCAAACCAGAAAAATTTTTTGACGTATTGCTATATATTCTGATTTATGATAACAAAGGGTTGTTTGTATTTTTATTACGTTTAGATTAGTCTGGTATACAATGTCTCATTTGTGGATTACCTTCGTTTGCCAATCTATTACATGTTGAGAATCTGTTTGCTTTAAAGTTTCGGATTTGTATAGCTACCTGTCTTGGTGAAAATGGATAATTAAGATTTGTTGATTTGAGTGTTTGACGGCATATCAATTACTTATGTGTGATTTACTGCATAAATTATATTTTCTTGATTGCCTGGTATTAATAAATGTATGTTATACGGCTTACAAAAATGAATACATGCTAGACACCCAGCATTTATTTGCATATACATGTTTGTGTGGACATAATTCTTGTAAGCGGTGCGGCGTGTTAATGTAGTCTTTGTCAAAGTATATTTTAGAAGACAGTTCAATAATTGTGTGATATTATATGGCTTAAATTCATGAAAGTTCTTTCATGTTGGTTATATTTTAAATGTAAGCCGCTAGAAATTGTTGGTAATTTCATTATAATTTCGCTAGAATTGTTGGTAATTTATATATATATATATATATATATATATATATATATATATATATATATATATATATATATATATATATAAAAGACATATTGCTGATATTCTAACTATAAAATATATATTTTATACTTTTGTAGTCTTTTCTTTTTGCTTGGCTGGTTCAGTATTTGCCTAAAGCTGGGACAATAACAGGTGCTACCACCCCGTGTCAAGGTGGCCCTGGTAGCAACAATTAAGATGTGTTTCCACGCCCCTCAAAATCGCCTGTTCAGAGGATTTCTGCCGGTTGAATTTAGAGATAATTACGATTAGCGCAAATGAATATATTGATAAAGTGTATAATATTTAAAAAAGCGAATTAGTTTTCCTTATCACAATACGACAATATATCTGTTAAGAACACATGTTACATAGAAAATTAAAATAAACGTGTCACATTGTGAAAGAAAAAAATATATTCAGAGATAATTTTAAAACTCTTTAATATATATTCTAGCTTTCAATCGGAGAATGGTGGTCAACATACAACGCTTTTACTGGTATCTTTTTGTGCAAGGTCAGTTTTAGATTGGTCAGCCAAAAGCCGACGAAACGGCGAGGAGTTGACCGGAGGTCAGGCGGCGCGAAAGTGTTGGCGAAAGTGTTGTGTCTTAGATCAGTGAGATTAATACGGAAAATTCTTCAAGATTAATACTGAGAATTCTTTGAGAAGTCGGTCGGCGCAGACGACTTGATAAAGAAATATCTCTTTGGATCTCGTAAGAAATAAACCAACGTAGATGCGGGTTTGTCTCAGGAGAACTATTAATTTGGTCATTTTTATAGAAGGTCAAATTACTGAGATAAATATAGACCTAACAAGAACTGATTACTCCGAATATATATATATATATATATATATATATATATATATATATATATATATATATATAAATGGTATCGATGTGCTCGAGCATTTGTGGACTGAAAAGCTATTCTCTGTTGCTCAATTCTTCTCGAGATTATATCACTGAAAACTTCGATAGATATATTTTCAGCATCATTTTGTCAACAACACAACTTAGACGATAGTAATTATAGTCGTGTAATTAAATCCTTATAAACGGTTAAGAGACAAGGGAATCAAGAAATATTCGCACTATTTTTATCAATAAAAATTACCTTCCCAGGGTTGTATAAAATGTATTAAAGAAATATTAGAACTTAAATAATAGATATCCCCATACTCTCTCTCTCACACACACACCGACACACACACACACACACACACACACACACAGACATATATATATATATATATATATATATATATATATATATATATATATATATATATATATATATATATGCATAAAAGTGAACATTGAAGTCAACTCTTAGAGGTGACAGGTTGTTTCATGATATCCGCAATCCTTAGGTCTGACCATTGCGTCTAACATGAAACAGACTGTTGACTCTAATTGTTGACTCTAATTGTTGACTTCAATGTTCACTTTTATATTTACAGACGCTCTATTTCTGATATTGACAACTTTTTCCCATAAATATAGGACACCTTAAGACTATATATATATATATATATATATATATATATATAAAAATATATCATAATATTAGTATAACCAGCAAAAAAAGAATCATAATCTTATTCCATATATATATATATATATATATATATATATATATATATATATATATATATATATGATTTTCATTAGTAAAACGACTGAAGATAAGTTTTATTTAATTTTTCTTATTTTTTTTTTTTATAGGCATATATTATGTAGAAATTTTTCGAATGTTCACTCTGTTTGACCGCTTTAAGGTATCATTTTAGCCATTATCGCGGACATTCCTCAAAATACACGTTGATAAGCCAAATCTTTATATATATATATATATATATATATATATATATATATATATATATATATATAATAAAATTGGTATATACGGAATGAATTCCAATAACCAACAATTACTATTCTTAAAAGTGTGCTCAATACAAAATAGAGCAGATATAATTATCATTTATAAAAAAATGATAACATAATTATGTTATAAAATCACTACAAAAATAGCAATTTTGTTTCAACACCCTCAGTGTCTTATCAAGTGATGAGTTTTTTTTTGTTTTTTTTTTTTTATCTTCAACATCATCACTTGATAAGACACCGAGGGTGTTGAAACAAAATGGCTATTTTTGTAGTGATTTTATAACAAACTCATGTTATATTTTTTTTATAAATAATAATTATATATATATATATATATATATATATATATATAGATAGATAGATAGATAGATATATATAGATAGATAACAGAGTATATATATATATATATATATATATATATATATATATAACAGAGTGAAGAAAGTGGTCGCTAATTAACTAATGTTTCTTGTTACTGTCTAAAAGATCTGCCATTCTACACTTCCGTTCATCTTAATAGGGTTGTCTATACGCGCAACGTTCAGAAATGTTCCAACTTAGCCATTTATATATTATTCGGTGTTAACTTCATCTCGTTACTGTGTTCATGTCTAGGGATATGTTGTCGTTTTCTTATTTAGTATTGCTCAGTTATTATTTGCCCATTTTGAATGGAACTTAAACCTGCAGTTCCCGGCAAATTGACCTTCAATATCCTAATGTCACCAAAGACATGAACTGTCGCTTTAATCCATTAGGCTATTTTGATAAACCAGGAAGGGAATGTGTGCATCTATTTAAATTCAAGATTTGATATTTGGCCTTCTGACCTTAATACTGTCATCTATAATCTCTGGAAAATGAATAATTTTTCAGCCATGATGCTGCTCTTTTATTCCTATTTCATCGGCATTTGTATAGAGACGTGTACAGAAAATGGTTCACATGGCTGTTGTTTAGAAACCTACGTTTGCTTGCAGCCAAGATTGGAGCGCTGGTAGTAATAAGTGCTCGTTGTGTCAGTTTTATATATTGCGTGATTGTTCGCAGTTATTCACACGACATCCTACGCGTCAAGAAATCTTTTCTGGTACTTTGCTGCGTTGTTTGCTATATCAGATCAGCAAAGGTCAAAATTTCAAATGAGAGTAAAATTAAATTTCAAATGTTAAATATTCAGAATTTCAAAATGTGTAAATCTGAATTTTTTAAATGAGGAATCTTCTATTTTTTCTATGTAATGTTTCTATTCAGAAACGGAACAATGATGGTCCTCCCCAACTTCCTATCTTTCGTAGTTCGTAGGAACATTTGACTTTCACCCTACCCCAGTCTTTTTTCTCCCATTCATTTAAGAATATTCATTTGAGAGTTTCTTTTCTGTGTCTTCCTTTACTTCACTATGTCCAGTTAGAATTCTCCAAACATTTTTACTTATCATGTGTTGAAAAAATCTTCATCTGTCACTTTCTGATTCTATCTATAAGAATCTTGTTTCATTCTGTTTTTAAACTTCCTCCTTACTCAAATATTCAGTTCATATTATTTTTGTGTAGAACATGATTTGTGTTACCTCATATCGCGTTTATATCTGTGACAGATTGTCCAGCATATACCTTAACTGATATTACATAGCACTTCAGTACATTTTTCTATTTTTTGTAACGAATTTTACCTGTTCCTTAATACTTTGCTTTGCTTTTGGAAAACATATTTCTCTATTTTACTTCTCCTCTCTATTTTCCTCTCTATCTTAAAACCCTTCTTAGATACTTAGAGTTTCACAATTGCTTGATTTTGGCATCGCTGTTTCGAAGATCGCATCTCGGGGTGAACATCATGACAAAACTGTTTCTTCTTACAATTAATGTTTGGTTCTGTCTTCTCAGATTATTTTGTATTTCTCCAGGAATTCTTGCACATTCTTTTCTTGGGTCACCTGCATAACTTAAAATGGTGTCCCATAATAATTAATCCTGGTAGGACTTCTAGTTCTTTCAGAATTTTAGAATATCATAAAATACATAATTATGATTTGATTTAATTTATTCAGAAATAAAACTCGTCAGCAATGGAACCTTCTGAGAAAAATCTGATTATTAAAAGAGTTACTAATGAGGCTTTTATTAAACTAATTCAATTAGTTTAATAAAATAAGTTTTATAGTAGGCTTCTGATCTTATCATAGACTGATCATAAACTGCAACAGTGAAACACACAGAAAGGATTAAATTCGTCATTGCTCTCAGATGTAGATTACCAAACATCATTCTTCAGCATACACTAAGTTTATGAATCTAGTGATATTTGATATACTTGGTTTAATTCTACTAAAATATTCACCCTGTCAAAAACTCATATCCTACATATACAAATGGTCTGCGATTAACACATAGAAGTTGTGAGTGATAAATTTTCGTCTAAATTACAAAAAAATGGAAATGATAATCTCATTTTGTACCAACATATTTACCAAACTTAAACATAAATATCTTTAAATAATAAAGAGTAAATTCATTCAATATAATCGGCGTTGGCTTCAGGTCAGCCTCCAGTATGCTTAAATGTTTCTCGAGAAAACATTATTTGTATTTTTAAGGGTTCAGATGGATTAACTTGTTTAACATTACAGTAATACATTTAATTAGATGAAACATTGAAAATTGAAAACAAATGATTCTGTGAAGATCTTTATATGTGGAATTGTCTTTAGAATACTCACGCTTACGGCTATATCGTGATGAAACACGGATTCTCGTCCGCTCAACGTTAAGTAACGTCGATTCTGGTCAGTACCTAGATAAGTGATCATTTGAGAATATCAGTTAATGTAAGCGTGGATGTGCAGGTGGTTTAATGGATAAGGTCTTTGAAAGTAGAGATTTGAGTTTCAATTCCAGATGTACCCGTTATGTTCACTACACTAAAACACCCTTGGGAATGATACGAATCAACTTTTCTCCTCCCATCTATTTATTACTTAGTAGGTCGTGTATAAATATATCATTATTATCTCAAAATATATTTTGCAATCTAATCGAATATCTGGCTTTAAATAACCTGAGAAAGGTTGGTAAGCCGTATAAAAACAAAAAAAATCAATCTATAGAATAATCAGATTCTCATAACAACGATTCCATCGATACCAAATATTTTCCCGAATTATTAAATCGGAAGTGAATGGAACAATATGATAGAAAAGACGCTTTATTTGTAATAGAAATACTTCAAGCACACTAAAAGGGGAAATAATGTTGGCTTTATGTAACAAATTTATCGGTTTTATCCCCGTAAACTTCAGTGTACATATCGAATTTTCTAGCATAAAATCCAATTCCAAATTTAGGGGTTGACTTATATGGTCGGTATAAAATGCAAAACTTTACCACTAAGTTGTAAAGTACTCTTAACAATTACTGAACATCACTTACCGTACTTCCAGAAAGCTGTTACTTATATATCTTACGAAAATTTGTGTTTGGTGAACATATTTCGCATATTAACATATATATCAAAATGAAATAATTCAATAGTAATATTAGTATTATTAATATCAATATTAATTATTATTCTATTAGCGCTAGAGTATACATCGTATATAAAACCTGACGCAAATGGTGGATAAGTGATAATGTTTTTTGGGTTTTTTTTTTTACAATAACATACGATACGTAGCAGTACTATCAAAAATATATGATACGATGTGTAATCTACGGCAGTAATAATTTATAGGAGTGAATTTTATCGGCAGACGTGACGAATTTTAATTGATTGCTAAGTTATACCGATTCAATATACCGTACTTACCGGTGTCTGTTGTAGGGTCTTTGCTATGCAACACATATATAATATATTACGGTTAGTGTTTCAATATACATGTAAATGATGTGACCTTATGAATTTTTGCCACAGCTTATAATATACTGTAGCCTTATTTTATTTACCGAATAGGCCTAATCTTTTCTGTCTGTGTGTTTGCCGGTCGACACTTAGTAGGTATAGCCCTAACTCAGAAATTTGAACTTAGAATCCTGAGGTCGACTCATACGCAAGTTTAGGGTAATTTAATAATTGTAAAAAAACATAAAACCATGAAAGTTTTTTGCACATAGTCAAATAATATATATATATATATATATATATATATATATATATATATATATATATATATATATATATATATATGCAAGTATATATGTATGTGTGTGTTTGTGTGTGTATTAACGAAAGCTTTTACACATTCAGCCTTAAATAACTAAAGTTAATTTTCTTGAAAGTATTCGTTTTCCTTACAAGTATATACTTTACTAGACTTGCAAGTAAAACGCTGCGTGGGCGTGCTTGTGGATAACGATCTTGTTGAGCGTTTATCTGTTTGTATGAGTCTGTCGTAACTTTGATTTCTTTTCCTCGGTTTATATTGCCTTCACCTCTGCATCCTTTTTCCCGCCTTGCAGCCATTGCAATTTTATTGGCTGACATCCCAACATTAGAATTGTAAAATACGTCTTCATCGAATGCTTTTCAACCTTCGCTGACATTTTCACAAGAGAACACCCGTTGATTGAATAAAAGATCCTACTGCTTCCCAATTGTGCCTAACTCGGCTTCCCGCTGGTCGCCTTCATTTTTCTGACATTTCCCATCATTCCTTTTTCTAAGGTTTTATTTCTTTCAATCGATCGCTATTAAATCGAGTTTTTATACGAGCCGTCCTCGTCAAAAGTCTCTTCAAGAATTGAAATTAACTGATAATATTATCAGACGTATACTTACCTTATCAAATACTTCAAGTCCGCTTGCTGGGGCAATTGAGCAACCAAACAGTGTGATAAAGTGATTGAAACTCACTCAAGCAGATGTGACAATGATTAAAGGTCATATATCACTTCAGCAATGCAGATTTTACGCGCTGCAGAATATATTTAGTCCAAAGGAATAACTTTATTTTTGTTTTTAGATTATGGCTCTCTCATGCTTACAGAACGTGGTATTATTACTAATGGAAAGCAATAATGTATCAGACAGAAAATTGTGATATCAGCGCAATTTAAACATACATTATAAAAGGGAAATAAATCTGTATTTATTCGAAAATTTAATTTAATTATATTAAGAATTTTTCTGCTAATGTCTAGAAAAGGGGCATCGTAAAAGTGAAAATCTGAGCTTATACAGTTATTTCGGCTCAAAAAAGAATACCGATGATGATATATTTTTTGTAATATGATATGTTAAGCTGGAGAGATAAATTGTTTTTCGAATGGTTTAATGCTAAGTTAATATAAATTATCACCACCGAAATTCACGGAGTTTATTTTGGTCATAGTAAATGTCACGCCATCTAAACCATGCAATATTCCTGCCACAAGGTAGACTGTGCTCTCTAACCGTGGTTGGGAAGCAGTCGAGCAGAAGGATATCTCTGATTTCTAAACTCCGCCACATGCAGTTGTACAAATATGTTAAGATTCTTGGTGCAGATACAATTCATGTAAAAATAAGATATCAGCACTTACAGATTATTTCACTGGCGGGGAATTATCCAAAATGTTGTTATCCAAAGAAGAATCTGCAATATTGTCGGTCCTAACTCGGCATCTCTGTTAAGGACACTTTGCCACATCTCTAAAGTAGCATTCTCCTGTCTTTTCTGTAAATATCCCATACTATTCTTTTTTTCTGCTTAGTTTTCCTCATTGGTAAAATGATTTGATGAATTTAATCTGAGTACTTGTTTGGTAACTTAGTCAACTAGGGCTTGATGCGGGTTATTTTTTTTTATAAATATGAAGCAAATAACAGTCCGTTGGTGTACACTAACCTGGCGTTCGTACAAAACACACACAGACATAGTTATTGATATATGAATATATAAAAAAATTAAATCAGCCTTATTCATAAAAAATATAAAAGCACTTCATTTTCAGCGACTATATATATATATATATATATATATATATATATATATATATATATATATATATAAAAAAATTTATCCGATTTAACCAATAGAGAAGACAATATTTATGAATAAAAATGGCAATAGGAAAACTGGTAATTGTTTTGTGTGGACTTTATCAAGCAAAATACGAAATTTTCGTATTTTGCTTTGATAAAGTCCACATTGGGCGAAACGCATCAGCAATTACCAGTTTTCCTATTGTCATTTTCATTCATATATATATATATATATATATATATATATATATATATATATATATATATATATATATATACAAACAATGACTACTACTGCTAATACTCCAAAGCTCTTCCATTAATTGAGCCCTCTCAGTCATTGGCATGTTTATTCGAAGAATAGGCATGTAAAATTTAATTTTCTCTCTAAAGGCCGCTAATGGCTCAGGGGTAAAATTTCCGATTGATGCCAAATCACTTGGGTTTCGATTTCTGTCTCTGAGGAAGGTGGCTAGTCACCCTGCAGCATTAAATAAATAACCTGACTAAACGGTGAAGGAAGTGTTTTGCTCAAGTAAAATCAGTACGAAAAACATTTATTAAATCTTAATTATTTACAATATGACAAAAATGAAGCACGTAAAGAAATGGACTTAAAACCATTCTTTCCGTGTTTCATTTCTATCATATGGTTAATAATTAAGATTTAATAAATGTTATCATACTGATTATGTTGTTACCCTTACGCTTGTTCTTGTTTTATTAGCTAATCTATCTATCTATCTATCTATCTCTCTCTCTCTCTCTCTCTATATATATATATATATATATATATATATATATATATATATATATATATATATATCCCACCTGATCTTCGTTTTGTTAAGCCAAGCTATGATATATATATATATATATTTGCGTATGTGTACATGCGTGTGCGTCTTCGTGCGTGCATGCGTGTGTTTGGGTGAACTTTTATTGCTCTGTGTGTATGTATGGGTAAATGCATAGGGATATCACAACAGAACGTATACCAATATACCTTTCAAATTCTCCCCACCGCCCGATTCATGCATAAATGTAGTTGCACACAGAATTAAACACGCACGGATATATGAATTAACAATCTAATTAAAAACAAATATCTAATTTGATAGATAATATTTAATACATATGATAATTGGGCGATTTACAGAGACTGATTTTATCGGTATGGTTATTCCTTTATCTACACATTTGTTTAGAATTATTCCTGGGGCATGTGCTTTCCTTCAAACGGATCTTGATAAAACCTTCGCTTTTATGTGCAGCTTCAATTCTCCGTTTATTCACCGCCGTTTGTATTTATGAAGCTGTTCGCCATGGTTTTACCAATATTGCATTAATTCATACAAACGGACGGTTGAATCATCCTCTCTATGGCTCTCCCTTTGCTGTGGTTTTCCTCTTTATAGGGAACAACATGGTGCTGGGTTAGTGTATTTGTCATGATAAACATATGCATTGTTAATTCTTCCTATCAAATGTTACTCCTGAGGATTTTAAACATATTAATCCTAAACAGATAGCAAAACCGTCGTAATCTAGTGGAACTTCTCAACATGTTTAACCTATGCTATTAAACAACTTTTAACATATACCACATATGAAGATAAGGAATCGTAGATTGCGACCGTAAAATACCAATGATTTGAATCAAAATTAACATCCATCACGAACCTTGATCTAGGAATGGTATATCTGCGATGAACACAATATATCTAAGTTTCACCTTAATAGAAACCAATGTAATTTTTAACTCGGCGTCACCGGAGAAGATCTAGGAGCACCGATGGCTGATATAAAAAGTAACCGTTACACCAAAAATTTCAAAATTGATCTGAGGACGATCCCTGTGGATGCGCCAAATAAACACAACGTGACTAGCTGAACTTAGGATAAAACTATGAAGAAAACTGGGCAATGAGAAATTATATAAACGCCCGACAAACGAGTGGTAATTAATAATCCCTCACAAGAAGATTGCTGATTGGAAGAATGTTCTGAATACACGTACCGTTGATTCAATCGAAGTTGATTGGTTTTTCGGCATAAATACAGTGTCCATGTATGTAAAATTAGTCTCGTATTCTTGATACATTACAAGTAGACTACAGTTAAAAAGCTTCGGTTAAAATAAGCCATATTTGTATTTGTTTAAAGAGAAACATGAAATGGCAATAGCTAAAATACACTTATTTCATTTTTCAGCCATTGACCAGGCTCCTGTTTTAACGAAAATATCGAGTTTGGATTCGTCTGTCGACAATACATTTTGATAAATTACGAATAATGTGTATGACAAACATTATATTCTGTTTTCACCATTAACCCATCTGTAGATGTCTGAGTTTGCAAAATGTACTGGATATTTGATTCAGATGAAGAGAAACGTTAAAGAAGAACAATATCTTCGATTTTGCAACATATAATTGGATAAAAAGTCAACAGTCAGCAAGACAACGTTCCAAGTTGTAATTTAAGTGAAACTTATATCGGTTAATAAAAGAAACACATTTTTGGAAATTATGACTGTGCAGCCCCAATTTCCTGACCTCTAAACCCATTGAGTTAGTATGGGAGGAATTGGATAAGAGATTTCGAAAAGGATAACCAAATCGCTTTATCAGTGGTTGAAGAATGATTGGTAACATCTGCTATGTACTTTTTTTTAAACACTATAGGAAAGAATGTCATGACGTTGTAATGCAGTACTTATGGCAGTTGGTGGTTTTATTGAAGAAAACAAAATATGATGCTGTTCTGTGAGAATTTCTTTATCGTTAAATGGTTATATTTTGCCAGAATAAAAGCAAAGACACTGTAGTTACTATCATGTTATCTTTTACTTTAAAATACAAAGAAGAATATATCATTTTAAGTTGTTTCCTTTTAAGAAATGCAGAGTGGCTCCAAATTTTTGCCTGTAGTTTATTTAAAATTGATCACACTCTATATGTTGAGGAAGGTAATCGAAAAAATAGAGAGATTTTTTCTCCTATATACTGAAGAAATTAACATTTTAACAGATGAGGTTTCATCCTTGTGAAATATTTGGAACGTATAAAAATGATCTTGTTTCAATTGCTAATTTTCAACGTAGAGGTTTCCGTCTTCTTTAGTAAATATTATATATAGAATATTCTAGTTTGAAGTAAACATTGTCATAAACGGATTACTTGTGTATGTCAACAGCATATTCAAGATGGCAGCTTCATACCTTCTCGTGGAAATTCACCCAAATGTGCTATATTCAGATTCACAATGGCTTCCTCATGTGCAGCCAAAGCTCATGACAGATAAAGTATGTATTTTTTCAAGTCATGTACACTCACCTTCCGTCCACTATATTTATTAATATGACATAATTATGTTTGTCAACATATCGAACAATATGACCCTTCCAAGATTTCTCTTCATTTAAAACCTCCTTGATAGTCGTATACATATTTGCAATGGCTACGCAATGCCTGCCAATATCTTATGCAAAATAACCATTGCATATTTTCTCTTAATGCATAACCTACTTGGGCGCAGTACACATATTACGCAAGCCTTCACTGTGTGTGTCTATAGCTCTTAAATGATGACAGTTGTGTGTCTTATCCTCATTGTAAAATCGCTTTCAGTGTTGTAGACAGATTCAATTTGGATTCACTAGGTCCTTCAACAAGTCATGCAAGATGACCGCTGCTTGACATCTGCTAATGTAACCCAGGAAGTGCTGTATAGAAATCTACTATGTCTTCATTTTTTATTTGTCAAAACCTCATGTGAGATGAATTCTCCCTCTAAAATCACAATGATTGACGAGTATAGACTCAATATGCTTCTTTATATATTTCAGTAGCTAATGCAACGATGACTCAATGACTTCCCTTCATGTATAACAAGCCTGAGTTCTATATAGCAATTCATTATAGATTCACTGTGTCAAGATCTCATTCGATGTGACCGTCCTATGTCTTCACTTCATTTAAAATCAGTTTGAAGGATTTACAAAGTTTCACTTTGCTTTCAGTACGTGTATCATAAGTTCATGCAAGGTAACCGTTACTTGATTTATCCTAAGCCAAATCACCTTGAGTGCTGCCTACACTATGGCTTCACTCTATATGTCAAAATCGTATGCGATGTAATCGGTCCAGGTCATTTCCTCATTTAAACTCTACCCGTGTGCTGTATATAGATTTGTTATGGATTCATCATATATGTCGAAATCTAATGAAAGGTAACAGATCAACGTTTCTTTTCCTCGTGTAAAATTACGTTCAGTGATATATACATATTAAACAAGTTTTCACTTTGTG
Organism: Acanthosepion pharaonis; assembly: GCA_903632075.3. Taxonomy (NCBI): domain Eukaryota; kingdom Metazoa; phylum Mollusca; class Cephalopoda; order Sepiida; family Sepiidae; genus Acanthosepion; species Acanthosepion pharaonis. Next base: position 801,854 of record CAHIKZ030000125.1, on the reverse strand, counting down.
TGCGTGCCAAAGGCTTATGCAATATGGCTACTCCACGTCTCTTTCTTTATGTAAATTCACACTGAGCACTGTATAGGGTTTTCATATAACCAAATTGTTTCATCAATCCGGATGTTGCCAACAAAATCCGGTCCAATTGTCTGAATAATCCAATTGATTTATTTTGCTTCAAAGTTTGATAACAGACTTTTGGAAAGTTTTCTTTTCACGATTTAAAATCTTCATTGAAACGGAAAATATTTCGGATCATAGAAGTAATTATGTAGATGTAAAATGGCAGCTAATGATAATCTCGAACTCACACATTGCAGAATGTTGTGAAAAATATAACGGACTATGATATTAGTATTGAAATTTCCAAAGGAAGTAGTAAAGCGCCATTAGTTTGTTTCCACGAGATTCTAGTTAATACGAAAATACTGTATTATTTTCAAATAGACTTCCAAACAAGGACAAAATATTTTCATTAAATTTTTGTTTCAACAATATAAATATTGGTAATTATCTCCTTCGTGTGTGTTTGAACTGAATTTAATATTATTACTGTCTTTTTATTGCATGAATCTATTTGCATTCGTTTCTTCAGAAAATTATTTTTAATATTTTGTTGTAACTGCTTTGTTTATTTCCCGTTTATGAAAATGTCAATGCTAAACATTTGTATTTTAGAACAACCGTTACAGTTTTCTCAGTTCATTTCTCTATTAAATATAACTTCTCAAAATTGAAATAGGGGAATCAAAATGTAAATTATAACAGACATCGACTGTGTATTACGAGATCATTTTAAAATATCATTTGGAAAAAAAAATAGTTACAATTTGAAGAGTCAGCCTCTAACAATGTTACTATTATAGCTATCATGAGATTATATGGTTGTTGAGGCGTTTACATTTCAGTATCCCCGATTATATTTATCTCTGGCGGACGTAGGTCAGCCTGATAAATGGAAGCTATTTCTGACTAGTTAATTAAATATTTAACTTCAACCAATTTAAGGCGATAATACAACTAAGACGCAAGAGGTTACTGACTGTCGAAGACAATGAGGCCGTATTAACGACGATAATTGAACATGATACGGGAAAAGAGAAAATGGCATTTGGTGTTGTATTTACATTTTTGAAGATTGTAAGTGATAAGCAAACAAGGAATCGGAAGTGTAGTTCCACAGGTGAGAAGTGCAAGAAAAAACTATTAGAATAAACGTTGTGGTTATATTTTGTTATTTCAAGAGTAAAAACGCGTGACCTCTTAGCCAATCTGGTAGTAAAATTAAATTATTCAGATCTGGAGACCAATAAGCTGATCTCATTAGAGGAACAAACATGGAACCATTTATAAGAAAGATAGAAGGAAATCATTACAAGATGGCGGGGAAGTAACTGATAAAGAGTTCTAAGATCAGCACCAATAGATTTACAGATCATTCTTTGGATTTATCAGAGAATCTCGAGATAAATAGCAGGAACAACAGAAGAGATTTTACAATATTAAATGCACTGACGAATGGTAGATTTATAAATATACAAGACAGATCCATACGAGAAAAATATCTGGCACTACAGAATGAATCTATTGATTCAATTTGCTTAAATTCTTAGCTTTTTGTCTCCTTTCACTTCATAGTTACATGAATTATTCTCTTACAGAGCCCATCAAACTTTGATTAACGTAAGGTACCGTCTCTTGAGCAAGAATAACCTGGTGGAGTCAATACCTTTCCAGATCTAACAATGACTTAAGTGTATATATTTATATGTATACATTAGAAGACATCACAGGGTGAATAATGAACCAGAACCCAAATCATTTCTCCATTAAAGCCAAAACTAGATTGTTTTAGTCGAGAAACAGATGTTATAGAGGAAACAAAAAAAAGCAAACAAGCAACGAGGATCTACAAAAACAGTTCATATATGTTTTCCTCTAATTATGTACATGCAGAACGTTACGTTTTGCTAGTATAAACGACTATCCGGAAATAGAAGCTAATTACTGAGGGAAAATAGCTTTCTTTTTCTCCTTTTTTAATTCAAGTCTATCAAACAAATCTGCCCAGAAGATAGGATATAGTCATCGAAAATGAAGAAAAGAATATATACCAGATATTTCACCTCGGTATTCTAGAAGACCACTGCCTGAAAAGAAAAACTAGAAGTGTTAACCGTGCCTGCAAACTAAATGATTTGTCCTATTTTGAAGTAGTTTTGACAAAGTTTCCAGAGGTAAAGATCAGAGACGGTCCAGACTTTATCCTTAGTAAATTCCCAAAGAATTCTGAAGAATGTACTGCGGAATTAGAAAATGTCCATTCTAAATCATCTCAATTAAAAGTCATCATTTAATCCTTTGTGAAATTTCAACAAGGGTTACGAAAAAATTTTCAAAGACCTAGAAAGAATTCAGGTTAACCTTTGACAATTTCACAAAAGTTGTATCTGTATAATAAATCAAGGAGAAATAAATAGTTAAATATATTTTTCTAATAATTGGAACAGTAAATTAAAAAAAAAGAAGAAAAATGTCAGCGATAGTGACATGTGAAAATGAATAAAAGCGCCGGAACAATAGAGATTAATTGCCTGGTATTCGTTAAAGTAAAAATAATGACAAAATATAGTGAATGAAAATTCACTAAATTAGTATTAAGAATCTGATGCGAATGTTCCCAGCATGTTCTGGTATATATTCAATAACATTGTTCCCTAGATTTACATGACTTGTATTCACATTAGATTAAATTGTACATGTAGGGGGGGGATGAGTAAAGTGTCGTGATTATATATTTTTAATTTCGCGCATGCGTTGTTTTTTTTTTTGTTTTTTTGTTTTTTCTACTACACATTATAGTAGGTTCAGTTGGACACCGTCTATGAGAAAAAGAACACTGACGAAATTCACTCCGCCAGAAATATGGAAACGGTATACTGTACTGATTGGCAACCTCACCGGAAGCTCCAATACGAACATTTCATAGGGTTTGGGTGTCGGAATAGTGTTTGGGACAGAGCAAAAGATTCAGAGAGTGTTAGATGAGTCTAATAGTAATTACTAAGGTGTTGGAGAGATCACTAATGATAGTGACGTTATGCCTCCATTCATCTTCTCAAAGGGTCTCAGACTCAACACAGAGGCCTACATCAAGTGCCTTGAAGAGGTAGTACTGCCTTGCGTCTAGAGGATGGTTACTGGGAGACTCTATGTGTTCCAGCAACAAGACTCTGCACAATGCAACACAAGCAGGAGTACCCAGTCATGTCTGTCAGACAATTACAGTGACTATATCATCCTTTACATCTTCCTTCCCAGACTGCAACCACGTGATTATTGTGTGTGGGTCGCAGTTGAGCGAGAGAACCACAAAACACCATGTAACACCAAAGAGGATCTGAAGGTAAGGATTATTGCAGCATTCACCAACTTAAACAAGCAAATCGCCCAGAAGTGATACAGGAGATTTCGAAGTCGTCTGGAGGCTGTGGTTGGATCCAATGGCGATTTATTGAATAAATTTACTCTTTAGTATTTCAAGTTATGTTTGTGTAAATATTTGTAAAAATGAGATATCAGTGGTATTTTCATTTTTGTATAATCTAGACGACGATTTATCCATTGCACCCTATTTATCAATCTGATAATATTTCGATTTTTGCATTTACTGGTTAGAGCAACACAAAAATAGCGGATGAAAGCAATACTTTATTTTTAATGTTAATAAGAATGGTAATATTGACAGTTCTCTTATAAAGAGACATTCAGCATTTATTGACCGAGCATTTAGACCAGTGGTTCTCAACCGGGGTCCTTATTGATCTTTGGTGTTCATGTAACATGACGAGGCGTCCATAGAAAATGATTGGGGGGTCTACGGTAATATTTCACTGGTCCATAGAGCAATTTCCCATCAGAATCATTGTTACAACTGGGAATAAGAATTTCTAAAGTAATTTACGCCATCTGAAATTACTAAAAATAGAAGAAAAGACTTCCAAATCTAACAGAAAACAAGATGAAACGATGTATGTTACCGTTTTTGATATTCTACTGCCTGTTTTGATTGTAAAATTTATGTAAAACCTGGGAAGGATATATAAAAGAAGGATTATATACATAAATGAAAATTATATAAACATTATAATTTCTTATATTCATTAATTAGTATATTATTAATAAATAATAATATTAGTTTTAAATATTATTAAAATATAGTACACTATTAATATAAATTAATTAATATAGTAATAAACACGACATTGTGAAAACTAGTGATGTTCAACTATCAATGAATCGATGGAGCCGAATATATAGAAAAAAAACTTGCCGGGCATCATCAACCAGAGGAATCTCATTGAATAAATCTGTACTTTTTTAATTTCTTAATTACTCACATATTTTAAAATGGTTTATTATGAGTTATATAACTAGTGTACATAAATGTTACATAGAATTTATTTTCTGTCCTGGGTAAAACGATAAACTACATCCAACAGCAAGGTCTCTGATTAGGATGTTTTGAGGACGATGGAACCATCTCTTAATTCCTGGCGTTCACATATCTACCCTGACCCAGGATGGTAGAAGCTGTTAGGGTCCCAGATTTGAGCAAATATTTAAGACTCAAACTGGGGTCAAATCATGTAAGAATAAGTTTTCCTACCAGCAATACATTTTTGTAAAAAGATTATTAACAGCAATAAATTTTTGAAGAAAAATATTACCAGTAATAAATTTTTGAAGAAAAAATATTACCAGCAATACATTTCTTGAAATATATAATATTATCAGCAAAATAATTTTGGAAAAATATTAGCTGCAATATTTTGGAAAAAAATATTACCAGCAATAATATTCTTGTCGGCATTAAATAAATCGTTGAGGTTGATATTCCGTAAAACAAAACAAACCAAACCAATTTATTTTCCTTAAATTAATTTTACTTCAAAATAAATCATATACATTTACTATTCTATAATAAAATGCCTAAACTTATCTATTAGTAAAAAAAATAAAAATAGATTTTTTTTTCATCCTATGGTTATGGGTGCCACCAAAAAATTTAAGAGTAAAAGTGATCCAAAGGTTAAAAAAAAAGAAAAGAAAAAAGAGTGAGGATCACTGATTTAAACATATTTACCGTTGAACTTTATAAAATTTTGCTCTTTAAACAATGTTTCCCAAAAATATTTTTCTCATGTCCTGTCGTTTTGAATTACCTTTCCAGGATTGTATCATTTTGTTTGTATTAGTGTGGAAAGTCAGCGTTTGATTATGTCACTATTTTCTGTTCGAGGTACATGTGCTATACATTTCAGTTGTTGCCGCTGTTGTAGTTTCTGTTACCTCGTAGAGTTGGTTTTGTTTCTGTTATACCACGAGGTTCGCTCAATGATGGTCCTCGCCGAGTCTAACACGCTTCACACGTTTGAATCAATTTTTAACCTTCTATTTGAGAAAGTGTATATAGCCGACATTTACCTGAAGAGATTTGACCTTTTGTAGCAGCTTACGGTGTTAGGTAAACCTATCCCTTTCTATTTATTTCCCTTATCTTCTGTAATCTATTTGTTGTAACGGATTCAGAGATCGAGGTATTTGACTTGTATTTAAATTGTATTGAATTGGTATTTATTATTTCCTAATTCCACATCCTGGATTTTTTATGAAGGATTTAGGGTACGCGCTTTCACTGATTCCATTCCAGTTCCTGATTATTATTTCTGTTATGTAATCGTTTACCTTGATTCCTGCTTTTTCGGATACTTGATAGATGATATCTCTCTATAGCTTTGAGATGAGGTATTATGATTATTTATATTATTTACATTATTCGGACTGTTATCCTCATCTTCATTGCCATATTCACAACGTTTAGGCCGCTGTACGCTCTCTATTCTTCAGATGATTGGAATTTCGAACCGAACCATTTATTTCGTCCACCGGGGTAGATTTTTCTAATTCCACGTATCATGCGTCTTCCGGGTGTCTCAGTTACTTCCCTTTAACTTAACTCTCCAAGAATTTTGCTTCACCACTGCTGTAGACTGGTATTGAACTCACAACTCTTTCGGTCTAGTTACTGGATCTAAGCAACGTCTTTATCCACTGGACCATGTGTCCTTGAGGATCCTTCGTAGAGATTGTTGATCAAGATCATTTTTGTCCTAACTATGAATATCTATGTCAACAGCATACTTTCTCATATTCTTTATATTCGTTTTCATGTGGGGAAGCAGAGACACTGTTTTAAACTAGCAGATTCATTTACGGTAACATTTGGAATGCTTAATGATCAGTGCCCCTCTCTTTACATCCGTGTATGTATACGTGCTTGACTCTAATCTAGCAAGAGATAAAATAGATTGGATAACTCAGAAGGTCGTTTCTAAATTTAATGCGAATGTACTTTAATTTCCATAGATCTGCTTCCATTTCATGTTATGCTTTATTTATGTTTTTTTATAGATTTCTATCATGAGTCCTTACCTATAACTACAGAATGAGCTCTTCCTAACACTATGTATACTACGCCTCTCAAGAGAGAGGGTCGAATCAAGCCGAGAAGCTCGGTTTGACGGTCGAACTCTCTGCCTCTGAGCAGAGAGGAACCCGGACGAGGGTCCAGCGAAGGTCAGAGTCTCGTTCGGGGAGGTTGGCCAACCCGATCCCGTTTACACGGGTTCTACGGGCATTTTTTGGCCGAGCCCACGGGCTCGGGAAACCCACGTTAAACTCGACCTTGTGCGACATGCAACCCTCGTGGTGGTGTGGCTAGATACCGAATCAAGTCTAGCTTCTCGGCTTGACGGTCGAACTCTCTGCCTCTGAGCAGAGAGGAACCCGGACGAGGCTCCGCCGAAGGACAGTCTCGTTCGGGGAGGTTGACTAACCCGATCCCGTTTATACAGGTTCTACGGGCATTTTTTGGCCGAGCCTACGGGCTCGGGAAACCCACGTTAAACTCGGCCTTGTGCCACATGCAAACCTCGTTGGGTGGTGGCTAGATACCGAATCGAGTCGAGCCGATAGTATTTCACTCCAAACCAGACTGACAGTCATACTAACACCTTTCACATCTTGTATTATTATTTCGTGGAATATACCTTCGTTATTTCTACTCTTGTATTCGTGTTGTTCTTCCTTGGTCCTAACCTGGACCATAACAATTTCTTTAATTCCTCACTTTCAGGTTCGGTGTTGTTCATCTTTTGAGACAAATAATGTAATTCACGTATGCATATCGGTGTATGTTCTAATCTTGCGGCAAGTTTCCGCTCTGTAGCTTCAGAGTGGAAATATGAGTCGAAGTGTATTTTTTCAGATCAGGACATCTATTATAGTTTCGTTTCAAGAAAGGTATGATCATTTTATTGTTTTTCTACGTTTTTCAACAAAATGTCTACGCTGTTTTTCTTCATTAAATTGTTTCCTATTTGTTGGAGATATCGGTTTCTTAGCCTACTAAATAGATTTTTTTTTTGATTTTTTCGTTTACTTGTTTTGTTATTTTTTAATTTTTCATGCATTTCTGTTTAATGTTTTTTGTTCAATGTTAATGTTTAATTTTCTTCATGCAATTTTTCTCTTTATCCTTTTCTTGTTTTAGAAAAAACATAACTATAACACTTTTCAAATCAGTATTGTACTTTCACGGCAGGAAATTATTACACGTCCAGATATCATTGGATGAATCTCCTTTGCTTTCCCTAAGATGGATAATATAAAACTATTTGATTCTTCTATGTTGAGATACTCCAGATTTATAGACATCAATTTGGATTTTACTTTATTATAAAATTCTGTATATTCCCATTTCTTACATTTTCAGTTGTTAGATATTGGATAAATTGTCTATGTGACGTTCATGTATTATTTAATCGGTAGGAGCCATTTTCTTGGCTGCTGTTGTATATCTTATCACGAGAAATCTGTGATCAGTAAGAATAACAAACATCTGTGACAAATTGCCCCAGTCAAGAGTTCGATATCCTGAAATTTATCATTTTTGTTTACTCCATATGGACTACGTCGTGTTATTTGGATTTTCGTGTAGTGGTTAAACAGATTATTTAGGATGGTGTAAATTTCACAGTAACAGAAGAGTAAGAGAAGCTAACGATTATTGCTTGAGGCTTCTGCTTCAAAGGTTGATGTCTTCTTCCGATCAAAAGAACAGTGTCGCTTAAAACAGTAGAAGTGTCATTAAGCTCTTCACTGTTTTATTTATTTTTTACAACCCAAATATTCTTTACCCTCTATAGAAGATCTCTTTTTCAGTTGTAGCATAGTGTGGCAGGATTCTGATTTAAAAACTATAAACAGCTATGTTAGACGCCATTACTCATTCTAACAGTTGTAAGATATTGTGCATTACAATATAGGACGTTTTGTTTACAGCAATGCAAGGTTGATAAGACGTAAAATTCAAATCAATGAAAAAACGTACAGTGATGCCAAATTAAAATTGTCTTTTATACCGTTCAGTATAATCTTTACTCCAACTTTGTAATAGCATCACTACCAAGTACATATAATTCTTGCATGCAAAAACGTTAGGTTTTGCATGCTGAAATCATCTGACGCTGACCGAACGGTATTTTTTTGTTGTTCATGATGACGGTCGTCTTTGAGTATAGAATCCAGAGGTTAGCAGTGAATATTTCGAAGACAGTAGGGAAGCGTAGTTCAGGTTAGCAGTGGATATCCCGGTAAAAGTAGCAGAGCGTAGTTCTTCTTTCTGTTCCTCTTCGCCTGGTAAGTTGGCACTGGACATTCGGATAGAGTAAACAAAATGGCCGCCTTTATACACGACAGATTGAATATTCTACGTCTTCTGATTGGTTAACTTTCTATTGGTGGATTATAAAGTGAGTCAAGTCATTTGGTCTAACTCACTAGTACATAATACCCTAAAAACTGCAACATTTTTTTCTATTTTTCATTAAAAAAAATTAACAAGGTTAGATATTTTAGCCAAGTTTATGTGTTTAGGGCTCTGACAAGACCTTTCCTTACCAGTAGCAAATATTTCGACCAGGGCCTGGTGCATTTCAGTTTCCTTCTCCTAGATAGATGGATATTTGCATGGACTTGTATCTAGCCACTTGGTTTATTATCGGAGTTACTTTCTTCTAGATAAATTCTATTCCCAACGGTTGGGGGTTTCCATTTCACACACGTGTGCGCGCATATAAACAATCATGGTGTTTTTAATTTAGTTGAAATTCCCATAATTCCTATCAAACGGCAGAACAAATGGAAGTAAATCCCAACGATACTTTTCCTTCACTCTCAATTTAGCAGAAGCTAAATTGAACGCTGATATTGTTATGATAGATAGTCTTGTCAAGAGAAGATAACTCTCTATAATTATAGCGATACTACCATATATACAAAACCTAACTTACATATCACTACATCTCCCTGAAACTAAGAGGATTTATATCTTTACTTGATCTTTGTCTTCTATGGACAACACTGTCAGACGTAATCTGTCACTCAGAGTGAGTCTCTTTATTTCATATTATAGGAGATCCACGTCTTAACTGATTCTGCTCATTTGAATCATCATGATATCTCCCATCACTCTTATTCGCAGATTGATCTTCATTATTTCTAGATACACTCATTCTCTCCTCCCGCTCCTGTTCTTCATTTTCATATCTCTGGTTGTTTTACTGATCACTCTCAGTACTGGATTCCTTCAACCTTTCTTGCGTCGTTTGTTCTTTTGCTTTCTCTTCTACCCACATTTCCATCATTTCCTGCTCTCTTGTAGTTATAAATTGGTCATCATAAACCAGTATTCCCTGTACATTATTTTTTAACGCAGCTGTTAAATGCATTCTTCACCACAAAATTTGCCTGTTCAAGACTTGTTTTCTTTTCATTTGTGTACTACACACCTTCATTCATTGAAAATGACATGGTAATTGGAGCTCTTTTTTTGTCTTCCCATCAATGCGGATGGCCTTTGTCTTCTGCTTGCATGCGGAATAGCTCTACAAATTAAGAGCAGTCTGAGTAAATAATAATCTCTATATCACAATCCACTGGCGGGAATAAATGTAATCCTATTTTTAATGTTTTTGCCATTGTCTCCGCAATTCCATTTGACTGTGGCTGGAAAGGTGCTCCTTTGTCTGGAATACAGCCAGTTCGTTTTAACCATTGCACATAACATTTCTTCACAAAACTCAGGGGAATTTTCAGAGGCCAAGATTTTTGGAACTCCATTTCTCGAAAACACTACTCTCAATACCCACTTCATAGTAGTAGCTTTTCTATCCGCGATATTAATAACTTCAGGCCAACTTCAATACAAGTCGACTAATATCAGAAATAGTCCTATACCTTTATTGTAAGCGTGATCTATATGTACTTGTGTCCACGGATCCATTTCCTCTGGCGAGAAGAGAATTCTAGTTTACTTAAATTTCTTTATTTCTGCACATTTGGGGCATTTTGAACTTATCCAGAGTCTCTGAGAAAAGATGCATTTAAAGCTGTGCCCGATTATATTCATGGAGGTATATGGGCTACGCATATGAGGTTAACATTGCGAACATGATGGTCAAACTATTCACGAGGATAATCTAATACTAGTTGGTGGTTAGTAAATATACTATAAATCTTTCATTGTCCAAGGTTGGCTTTATTTTCATAAGAGTGAATTAAAAATTTTTAAAATATTCATGTCAAAATATAAAAGAATCAATGACATTTTATTCATTCTGAAATCTCAAGAAATCCTCACTGCTGGATTCATGTAATACCCTAAACGACCATCTGCAGCCATCAATAGTGTCAGTCATGTACAATAAATGATCTTCACTGCCATCCCTGTCTTTACTTATTGAAAGATTTTACAAAAATGTTAATATTAATAACATTCCAAGATTTCAACACCCATTGACCTCCTTGAGCTATTGATGGGCGTTTTATCCTTCCACACGGTGCCAATTGATGTCTTTCTTTGGCATCAATTCAGACCATTCTTCACACATCTTATTCTTGAATGGTTTTTTGATGCTTAAATGTAGTTATTGAAGCTGTGAAGAAGGCCCCTGTTAATTACAGCTACCGTACTGTACATTTCTCTTGCTAATTTTTTAGTGTTGTCTGTCATGTGTGCACCGAACTTATCCCATACAATCAATGCATTTTTTATAGCAGGTCACCTGGCTGATTGGACCACAAATTTTTCATCCACCCTTTAACTCTCGCTTCCTACATCCAGCCTATGTGCTGCGAAATAACAAGAATTCCATCTGGCAAGTTTTTCTTGGGAAATGGTTTTCTTTTGAAAATCAACAATTGTGGTAGTTTGGTGCTATCAGTGCAACAAGCTAAAACTCCAGTGTAATGAGTCTTTTCATGACCGTTTCTTTTAATAATAACTATTTTTGTACCTTTCACATCCATACTTTTATTAGAATTTAGGTTAAATGTTAAACGAACTTCATCCATATCTGGTTAAGTTCGAACGAGTTCTTCTTTCTGGGATTAATGATAAATTGATGTAAAAATCAGTATTTTCTGTTTATATTCACTTGGCATTTTTTGTGAGATATTTTAGTTCTTGTTCGTAAGCATTACTTAAAAAAGTAGTGCCTTTGAAGTCTCTTACTACCATGTTCTTTGCGAGTTCTCTTATTTCCAAGATTATCATTTTCTTCCTAACTGCAAACCCCAATTATCTATGAACACAAGTCTTTCTCTAATTGTGTCCAACTTGCCGGTACTTGACGTAAATTGTGTTTTGTCTTTTTTCCAACTTCCATCAATCTTTCTTGTTTCCTCCACTGCTGAATAATTTTTTCGATAGACGGTGGTCCAAAGTGTCTTTCTGCTGCTCTATTACAATATTCTTTGGCATATCATAGAACTTGTAGCTTGTATGCGACAGTATACGTAAATCGTTTTGATGAACTCACCATGAGTGATAATTTCCAGGACAAAAAATACTTGTGATACGTGTGACAGCCAGGTGGCAACTGATATTTTACCGACATACGAGTTTAAGCAAAACTACACCATCAAGATCAAGAGAAGAAACGCTCCCGTCATATCAAGTTAACAGAACATGTTTACGCTTTTGGCTCGCCTCCAGGAAGGTTTATATTGTTGGAAATACTTGTAAAAGCTAAATACTGAGGTTACATCATAGAAAAGACTGACTTAAATAGGTAGCTAACATTGTAATGTAATGACTCAACATATAAATCCATGTCCTTTTCACCAATCCAATTATGTCCAAGCTTACTTGAGCCTAGACGTTGCATTACATTTGTTTTGGAAGACGCACACATTTTCTTCAAAGTATTTTTCGGAAAGAGATCCATGTTATAATCGCAACAAATTCTTAAATCTCCATTGCACTTGCGTATCGCCAAAATGGGTGAAGCCAAATTGCTACCATCCTGGCTGACTTTTTCTAATATTCTTTGTCCTACAATTTTATTCATTTTAACAAGCACCAAGGGTAGCATTGGAACAGGAACTTTTCGGGATTCAAAATGCATGGATTAACTATTTCCTTTAGGCCAAATACTCGCCTCGTGTCACCTTAATAATCGAATATCCGTTTGTTCAGGTATCAGGGAATTTTTAGTAGCACTCTAATTGTCTATGCTGCCTTCGCAGGCATTACATTTTTTTTTAATCAATTCCAATTGATGTAAGAATTCCACACATTCTTCCAGATTCATAATATGATCTTAAAGCAGATCTAGACTTTTATGCTTGTACGAAATGTCAAACATTCCTTCAACCCGGCCAATCTTTTTTTGTAGAGGAACATTTCTTTTAGGATGAGAGCAAATTCTTCATACGCTCAATTTTCCAACGCATTGGGATAGACCATGACGGATATATATATTTTATGGCCTTACAGCCTCTGAGGCCAAAAACAAATCGGTAACTTCATTTTCTCCTTTAATAGATTTGGTGTCTTTTAAATTCTTTACTCTCGTCGACGCTGTTAAACACCTAAGCCAGGTTTCTACATACTGAGTATGCTTCATCGTGGTTAAGTAACCGGTTGGCAACTCCATATTGTTAAAGTAGGTATTCCCTGTGACATACGTAATTTCGTCAAGATAAGTCACCGTAGGTAAGCGATACCGCCTTATATACAGAACCTCATTTACATATCACAGCAATTATTTTACTAAACATGTTTTGAAAATTATGTCTATATTTCTGAGATGAGGTATTATGTAGAGTATTTTCATTATTCGGACTACTGTACTCATTTTGTCGCCATATTTATTACAACGTTTTCGCCGTTGTACGCTCCGGCCTTCTTCAGGTGGTTGGAATGTCGAACTGAACCCTTTATTTCGCTCACTGGGGTAGACTGTTCTAGTTCCACGTGCCATGTCTAATGGATGTCATTTATCGGTTATCTCCTGTTAACTCCCTTCTCCAATTTCTCCACTGCCTTAACCAGATATTGAACTCACACTCTTTGAGTCCTGTCACTTCTAATCTGGCTTTCTTTGGCTGTTGTTTAATCTTTTCATTGTTTTGAACCCAAGCTTCACATTAGCTGCTAAAACTGTTGCTTATACGACATTGATAACTTCTGTCCTATTTGTTTGTCTGTTTCCAGTGCAGTGTTGTATATTTGCACAATGTGCTTATTTAACATTTTTATATGAATTTTGTGAAATGGTCTCTCTCTGACATCTCTGTGTGAGTTACTCTGCTGAGTACTTGGATGACGTGATTTTTCGCTTCGGTGATTTAACCTTTGTGATTTAAAGGGATTCTAACTTAATGTAGTTGGACATCTGGATAACTGCAGGTTATGTCGCAGGTAGAGTCTTCGAGATATTTCGTATCTCATTTATTTTAGTTTTTAACTCATCGTCTGTCATATTATATAATCTTACTCTCATCTCGTTATTGTTTGAGTATTGGTTTATTTATTTTGCATTATATCTAGTTTTATCTTATTTATTTCTGCATATGAGAGTTTCGCTCGATGTCCCTGCCGATATTAGCATGCATTACTACTGTACTGATGCGGCATTCACCCTGGGCGGATTGAGCCGGCTTCTTCCTGTTATGAGAAGAAGATTCTTGGGATAAATTACAGAAGTAGGGTACCCAGGCCTACTCGGATAACGTTCTTGCTTGCCGCAGGGTTCCCACGGACGCAGAGACAGGAACGACCAGAAGCCGCCGGTTGCCGATGCAGACGCTCCTTGGATTTTCACCAGAGCCCTTATTAGCCGGCGTGTGTGTCAGACCTGTCCGCCTTGGGTGGCCCTACCAGGAACGAAGTTCCGGGCGGCATAGCTCTGACACTACCGTTTACACCCCTCCACCGACTGTGAGGTAAGGGTTGGACTTTGGACTTATTAGCATGCATTAAGTTAAGGTGAAGTCTTATTTCATTTCCTCCCATATTTCGTATGTCTGATTCGTTGTGTTCTTTTCTGGATTTTCGATTGCTGTGAATAATTATGTCATGATTTGTTGATTCTCTTCACGGGACCATTTCGTTCGTTTTGTTATTATTAGCTGATTTTGCATTGAATCACTTGGTCCAAGGTTGAAAATATGTAATTGTGACCAGTTGTCTCTTACATACTGGGAGAGTGTGTTCCATTGATAGATTTTTCGGCACCAGACCTGTTCTTTTCTGAGGTACGTGACCCTTGTTGACTCGGGTGACGGCCGATCTGATATGAAAATTTGCTCTTATACATTGAGATTCGTAAAATTTTGCATTTTATATTTGACTTCCAAGGGGTAATTTTCTTAAAGTTACCAGCCCTAGGACGACAGTCGACCAAGACGAGAGAGATCGCCCTGCCCAGGAGATAGTGGTGGTGGGGATTATATTCATATATCCATGGTTACGAAGTTCATTATTCAATATTGTATTCAGCGGGGTGGGGTAGCATATGCGAATAGAGATGATACTGACTATACTATGTTTAAACTTAGCATAAGTCGCTGTATCCTCTAACAGATGAGGTGGACATATTTTAATGCTGAGGGTTATAACAAGAGAAAAACTTAAAATTAAAGAATTCAAATTAAATAAAGTCAAAGAGACTTAAAATTAAATTAAAGAAAAGATGTAATTTAAAATGGTATAAACTTTACGATTGCTTACATGTTGAGGGACAGGTATAGAATTTCAATTTTCCAAAATTTCGACAACAGCCAAAGGGATAGTTATCAAGATTTTTATGATAAATCATCCCCCTCTACAGCTTGACGAAACGGTGATCAAGGAATCCATTAATCAAACAGATAAAAACAGACAAAAAATACATATGTGGTCATTTCTCAACCTGCTAGCCACTAAAATTAAACTTTTCACTCAAAGAGAATTCAGTCAAAAAGAAAAAAGAACTTCGTCAGATTGATACACCTGTAGCCCTACGCAAACCATGGAAAAAGTCAGTCAATACGATCCTTTTCATGCGCATAAAGAAACATACATTGCATATATACGTATATATTTATATATATATATATATATATATATATATATATATATATATATAGAGAGAGAGAGAGAGAGAGAGAGGGAGAGAGAAATAGAGATTATGATAGAGAGAGCGATAGATGGATAGATAAATAGATAGATAGATAGATAGATAGATAGATAGATAGATAGATATACATAGATATCCACAAATCGACAGATACATTATGCTGATAAATAATAATAATAATAATAATAATAATAATAATAATAGTTGTAGTACACCACTATCGTATGAAAGGTATTGAATTAACACTAAATAGCCATATATCATTATAAAGATAAATTTTCAGAAAATAAATATTTTAAACGAAAGATCAGTCAGGTCAAAGGGCCTTAGATGCATATTTGAACGTATTATTATGTGAATGAGTACATACAAAAGCTACGCAAATGGGAATAGGGTAACAAAAATGTTATTTATCAAAATATTCCGGAAAGGAAATACAGAATTAAAAAAAATATTTTCAGATATGACAGGATTTCTTGCATTTCTTTTTGGTGTTATGGGAAGTCATAATTAAAATACCTAATTGAGAATGTAATTTACAAGATTTAAATTAAATTACAATAGCCCAATGGACGTCTTCATCAGTATTAATGACTTAAAATAATTTTTGGGAAAAAATAAAAATAAACCAATCGAAACAAGTTATTTATTAAGCAGTTACTTCTTTACCAATTAAATATAATTTCTTCACCGGTAAAGAAGTAACTGCTTAATAAATAACTTTAACTGTAGATCTCAAATTATGTTTAAAACAAAAGATGTTACATATTATTTACGTACCAGTTTTTCTAGTATACTTAAATGATTGCTTTATATGCATATTTATAACTTAATTTACTTTTTAAATCTATCATGTAAATCAAAGTTTCTGGTGATAAAATTATTTTAAAACTTATTGTTTTCTTTTTGAAAAAAGATATATATATATATATATATATATATATATATATATATATATATATATATATATATATATATATATATAAATTTTTGCAGGAAACATGTTTATGTTTAAAGAAAAAGTAAAATAAATACAACATTGGCTTTTAAAGTTTTAAGAACGTTAATCTAAAAAGCCATTTTCTTTTAAATATCTTGGTTGGGGAATCTTTAATTTTAAACAAGACAATGTAACTTACGAGCTTTTTTCCTGTGGCTTACGTCATATATTTATGGTCTGATATTTCATGCTATTACTAGTTGTGCGGAGCCACAAAATAATTTACGGAATTAACAAAAAAAATAAAAAAAAATATGTTTATTATTATTATCTTTAAAATGTATTATTTACTATTAGAACTTCTAATACAATTAAATTTCCTCTGTCCGCACG